>JARACY010000143.1:0-136184 GCA_029255725.1 Scrobipalpa atriplicella
AATTCACTTTTTTACTTAGGCATTCCAAAGTATACAACAGGAGTACGCCAATTCTCGTGTATAGTTCGTAGTGACATAAGTTAATTGCTTCTTTCATAATATACATTGCCAGTACGCTTAGAGGCAGTGTTGGGCATTAATCGTTAATCACATTACTTACAATGATTTATAATAGCATTACAATGTAGTCCCAAAATTAATTGCATTACTTGTAATGGGTAGTCTAATTACTCAATTACTTTTCAGTCGATGTGTCTCTGCTAAAAGTTCGCGGGTTTGACAGATTTGGCGGGTTTGGCATATTTGGCGGGTTCGGCAAATTTGGCCAAGGTGTGGGCAAGGTGGGGTCAAGGTGGGGACAAGGTGTAGTGCGAGTTCATCTCAAGTGCGAGTTTGGCATGAGTGCGAGTTTTAGTGCGAATTTGGCACGAGTGCGGGTTTAAGTGCGAGCTTGGCACTAGTGCGAGTTTGGCACTAGTGCGAGTTTGGCAGTAGTGCGAGTTTTGGAACTAGTGCGAGTTTGGCACTAGTGCGAGTTTGGCACTAGTGCGAGTTTGGCACTAGTGCGAGTTTGGCAGTAGTGCGAGTTTGGCAGTAGTGCGAGTTTGGCAGTAGTGCGAGTTTTGGAACTAGTGCGAGTTTGGCACTAGTGCGAGTTTGGCACTAGTGCGAGTTTGTCACTAGTGCGAGTTTGTCACTAGTGCGAGTTTGGCACTAGTGCGAGTTTGGCAGTAGTGCGAGTTTTGGTACTAGTGCGAGTTTGGCACTAGTGCGAGTTTGGCACTAGTGCGAGTTTGGCACGAGTGTGAGTTTTAGTGCGATTTTGGCACGTATGCGAGTTTTAGTGCGAGTTTTGCATGAGTGCAAGTTTAAGTGCGAGTTTGGCACGAGTGCGAGTTGGGTACAATGGCAAGTTTGGTTCGAGTACAAGTTTGCCATGCCATGCTGGACTAAAAGCATTTTAAAATCATAGAATGTAAAAGCTGCAGCTTCGCTATAGTTTTATTTCCCAGAACTAAGATTCATAGTTCCAAGAAACATTATCATAGCTCCAAGAAATATTATCATAGCGCCAAGAAATATGACCATAGTTCCAATAAATATGATCAAAAGTAGTTCCAAGAAATTTGAGTCAAATTTATTGTCTGCCTTGGAAGAGAAGCAGCTGGTACATTCTATGTTTTTAAATGATTCTAGTTAGATTCTAGTCCATCATTTTTTGTCTGCCCGCAAAACATTATGTTTCATACTGTCCCATACAGCCAGCATTACTATCCACTACTACTCTTTGTTTTATATGACCGTCCCTTACACCTAGTATTACTGTCCCTTACATGCGGAATTGATGTCCCTCACACCCAGTCTTACCGTCCTATATAAAGGTGTCCAATAAAAACCCTATAAGCCCAAAAGGTGTTGTGGCGTTGTATATTTCGGAACAAGGTCGCGCGCGTTTGAATTACAAACTATACACGAGCAGTGCGCTAAAATCTGTGTATACTTCGTAATCGCAAATATAAAAACCCCGTTACAAAATATACGCGAGCAGTTCCCTATGGCGGCGTTCTGGCCTTGTACAGAACGTAAATACGCCGCGAATTTCTTAAAAAGAAATGGAGGGAAGATAATATCGTGTAGTCGGTTTATTACATAATAATAGACTGACAGATGGAATACAAAGAAGTTAGGTAGGTACAGAGGATAAACGTATATTCGTAGCGGAATGAAAACATTAAAAGTGTCTTAGAGCAGCAACACACCTGCATCACGTTTGTAATTCGCCTTGTTCAAAAAAAAATTGCAGTGAAATTAATGTACCGTACCGTTGTTATTTCACTGCTGTTATAAAAGACATAGTACAAATAGTTTTTATTCTACACAAGAAACCAAATCTTACGTTACGTTGTGACGTCACTCGTGTGCAGTTACTTAAATTTTAATATAAAAATAATGGCTGATTTAAAACCGAAAACCATGAAATTAGTTTTTTTAAATTACGGAAAGATTCAGAAAAAAATATAAAATAAATATGTTTTTTTTTTAACAAGGCGGATTGCCCCTACAACACACACACCTGTGGAAGGTGCCGCGTTACCATTGTGTGCGTATGTGTCTTTTTGTGTTTGCCATTTTGAATAGTCAATGGTAGCAATTCGGTAAGAACACAACTTAACTAAATCTCAACTAGAATTATAGTAATAGTAATTTTCTCTCATCATAGAAAATGACAGGATGTAATGTATTTATATAATGAATGTGTAGCGCTGAACTTTCGACCGCAGAATGGTATGTCGCTTGCCGAGCAAAGTTCGGCTCGACAGAAGGTTCCGCTGCGGAACGTTACGCAGATGTGTTGCTAACCTTAGTATGATGATATCCTAGGAAAACAGGTAAAAAAGTTGACCAAGCAAAATTTTTCGGTTCTTAAAATACTATTTACTTTGCCCAGCAGTGGGACGACCTATAGGCTATAAAAAATTTCAAAAAAAGATATTATTTGGCCTGTCTTCGATATTGTCTCCCTTTCACTTTGCCTCCTTTGTCCCTTTCAGTACATTTTCAAAGTAACGCTAATGAGAAGTTTTTAGGTGCTTATTTCCTCGTTTTCTTCTTTTTTCTTTCCTTTTTTTATTGCTTTCATTTCCAGCTTTTGTTTCAAATTCGCCGTTCGAATGAGAATTAATAATAAAATAAATTTGGATATTTTAGCGTTCCCATATTTTCTTTGTTTTGTATTTTACAAGTATTCCACATAGCAACAGCCAACACCGCTTTTTTTAATGAAAAGAAATAATTCCCCAGAAAATGGGTATTTCGTATTATACTATTATGCTAAACTTTATAATAAAATAAATAGGTAGTTATTGCCTCCATCTAAATACATTTACACACCTCTGCATTATTATATCAACATAATGTATCAAGGAACTTGCGTTTAAAGCAAGAAAATAATCCCAAGGGATTTAAAGTTGTATGGAAATCCTTAATAGCCCAAGGGTTATTATGTGATTTGAATTTGGAATGTCATGTGAACTACTAAGAAAATAATTTTCAGAAAAAAAAAATATGGCTGTGTGTGTATTAAAACTGTTGCCACACTCGCCTTCTGCGCCTCCCGGCGAGTGTAAAAAGGCTGTATGACTAGTTATCTGTATGTGCTCTTTGCTTTGTATAAAAAAAAGAAAACGCGGTTTGATTTTGCAAAAGTTTTTCTCTCATTGATTATTACTTCCATTTCGTAAATTGTCAAGTGAAATTAATATTTTGACTCCAGAAGACATTGTGACTAGTATTTTATCGTATTTTGTTATTTATGTTGAATATGTTAAATACGATCAATTCGTTTTTTGGAAAAATACGTAGGTAGTGGATTGTGAACGTGAAGTGTAGTTCAGTGAGTGTGAATTGACTTTCGGATCTGTTGCTTCTGGTATGTTTTCAATATTTATTTATGTATCAATATTACATGATTAGGTATATTTCTGAGCTTTATTATCTTACAGACGCCTGCCACCGTCTAAGTAATCTGTGCAGTAGGTGTGTAAAATATAGTATGCTCCTCGGGAATAAATGTGTCTTCGCCTTGGGCAGACTTGAATCCCTCGCTACATTCAGGATTCTTGTCATAATTCCCTCGCTTCGCTCAGGAATTAAAGATTTAATTCCCTCGCTGCGCTCGGGAATTAATCCTAGAATCCTTCATTCCGCTCAGGATTCAATATGCTGCCCGTGACGTTAGACACTGCTTTATTCCCTCGTTGCCTAATATACTATTATTTCACGTTCAACTCCTACCTACTTTTTTTTATAAATAACTCGAGTTCTGAGCGTAATGAACGCATAGCATTGAACTTGAACCGAAATGGCTTCCGTGAGATTTGTATGGATACGCCACACCTGTGACACTACATTCTAGCAAAAACACATAATAAAATTAGCTAGCTTTTATGATTTTATATTAATTTGGTATACTTTCATGCTGCAATACGATCAATGAAAAAAAAACATAGCTTATATGCTCATCTTTCCGGGCATACTGTGCTTTAAACCCATTGAAGAGATTCGAGAGTTTCGCTGTATTGTAATTTAGGCGGTGGCCATTTCTATAGTAGTGTGCTGCCTTAACCTTGCTGTGGTAGGAAGCGTTGCCTCAGAAGCCGTATTCTTGAATCAATCGAATTGAAATTCGCATACGAAAGAGCAACATTTGCATGCCAAATTGTATGAAAATCGCATGTGAATGTCACTCTTTCGTAGGTATACGAATTTTGATTCGAGTGAGTCAAAAATATGTCTGATTCCTTTGTGCCTGATTCCTCTGTGTGGTTTCTTTGTGCTAATATAGTTTTGTATTGATATGCCACGTTTAGAAAACCACGACCACGATAAAGTCATCAGGCGTTGTACTCCATACAAAACACTATTAATGACTTCTGCTTTGCGTGACTTTTATTGTATTTTAATGCGCCTCGTTCTCGATTGTTGACAGGCGAAGTAAAGAACCAAAGCAAAAGTTATGTGCAAAATTAAATGTTTACAATGATAAAACAGCACTTTAATTGTTGTGACCTTTTAAAGACGATTCATTTAAGTCAATTTTATGACGTTTTATGTTTAAAAAGTATTTGGATGCTACTATCTAAACACATAACAGTTTATCTCTTTAAATTACTGCCAAGGTCATGATTTCGTATCTTGTTTGCGAAAAAGAAACGGTTTATGTTTTTGTATAATATACTATATCTGTAAGCTTAGTGCACTTTATGAAAACTTGTACATGATCATGCCTGGTTGGCTGGACAAAAGACAAAAACGACATCCGAATACAAAGCAATAAGTCACCAACATAAGGGTCAGTTAAGAAAAATCATATCCACAATATTCTTCCCCTTGTCTCCGGTCATTACGAGCCGTCTCCTCGCTACCCGACCGCGACGATCCCTCCATTTCGTCCCTACGCACTCGAATGGAACACACCTTCCTGTGGCCTTCCCAATTTTGAATTTGGAACGAACTCTCTCCATGGAAATTATCACACTGGACTTTTACGCCGTACATTTGCATATTTGTGCGAGTTTCGGGGTCTGTGGTCGAGCGGTCGTATCCTTGTAAAGCTTTCCTAGGTTCAAGAGTGGGATGTGTGTACTGCCTCTGTGGTCTAGTGGTAGGTATTTATGGGCGTTTGATCTGGACGTCGTAGACTTACACACACTATTGGACATTCAGGGTAAATCATCTTATTTATAACTCAGATACAACAAAATACCTGCAGTAGGTAGAATAGAATTTAAAGGAAAAAGTCTTATTACTAAACTCGATCAAAACTGTGCACCAAATATAGTATTTTATTTCCCACGCTAATTACTACCTACGTATAAAAAATATAAAGCTCTAGAACTGGCTGTAAATGTCCAGCACTCGTTCGAGCTTTACAAAAAAAAAAAAAACTCCCAACAAAAATCTAATGACTTTCGGTCGAACGTTCGAAATTCAAATATTCAAAAAATGGCGGGTACGAGCACGGTTAGTGCTTTTCGGATGGCTGCGTCCTTTATATTCAACCTGCCCTATACGGCTGAGGCGAGCGTGAACAACGTACGCTTTTCAACTCTTGTGTAGGTTACTTGTAGGGTACCTACGTAGTGGAATTTTTACATTTTAACTATTACATAAATATATACCATCTGATAAAAGTGATCGATGAATAATACTAAGCAACGTGTTTATTTGGCAACTTTAACTTATACAGTCTTAGCGGTCATAAAAAGTTAGATTCTAGTGATATCAGAACAGTGGCAGATAACGTTACAGTGACATCTTTTGGTATTGATCGACACCCAAAAAAAAAAACACTCGCATACAAAATTACTAATCGCCTGATGTCATAATCATAATTTAAATTGAAGAAGAATTATTAAAACAAAATATCTATAACTAAATACCAAATAACCCTACTTATCTAAATATAAGTTCTACTTAAAACCACCATGGGAAAGTTTTATCATGTTTTTTATTCCTGTATAACCCCGTGAGACGGTTGATGAAGATATGACGTCATTTCCTATTTGAGGGTGGCAACATTATTTTTATGCGGGTTCCGATAATGGAGGTATTGTTTAAAAGAAAGTATATATAGGGTTCGTTAAAAGCTATAGCTTCAGTAGGGTTGGCCGTTATAAAAATCGAATCGTTAATTGTAATTAATTATTATTGCCTATATCCGTTTTTAATTTTATTTTATTTTATATTATTTATTATTATATCCAAGTATAATTTTTTTATAAAGGTTTAGGGCCGTGCTGAACAGGGAGCGGTAACAAAAATAAAAATTATGTACCAGTTTTTTTTTCACGTCATACAGAGAAGGGATTTGAGGGTTTTGGTGTGTAATAATTTAATTAAGTCGATGACGGGCTGACAATCTGTCAAAACAGCAATATCTCCGTAATATACAGCCAGAATTATTATTAACTAATCTAAGTGCTTGTTTTAGACCATGAAACTGAACTTCGTCTATGGACTTTGGTTGATTAACAAAAAAAAAATTGACTTCCTTTACAAAAGGTGTCAGCTGTTACAGTCATTTTGTCTATATGGAGCACTCTTAGGCTCGTATTTATAAAGCGATCTCAAGATTGAGAGCAATATTAAGTGTGGATTTGACAGGCCGTTTTGTACTGAAATGACATTTCTGATTCAAACTCCAAACTTGCTGTCTCTTGAGAGCTGATTATAAATACGGGCCTTATTTCGACCTATGTTCTGTAGAAAAAGTTGTTTACTTTCATGGTCTAAAGAAGCCCTTAAAAATTCATTGGTGAAAAATTATTTTTCCATGTATTATACATACATACATACATATAATCACGCCTTTATCCCTAATGGGGTAGGCAGAGCGTAAACGACCTACGTAAACGATCTATATATTGCTATAGTGACAGGTTGTCAGGTCAGCCCATCGCCTTAATTACAATACTGAAACCCTCATAATCCCTTAGCTGATTTTTACAGCTATGGCACATTCTATGTTTTTCTATTATATTCTATGTTTTTATTCCTGTATTATGGTTACTATTAATACTTGATACTATTTATTTTGTGTGTCTAAATATTGAAAGCTTTAATTTACATTTGATGTCAACCCTATTGCTTGTTTGGAAAGTAATGAACTAGTGATGGAACAATTATATCGATAATAGCCTCACGCATAAATTTCGGTAAAATTAATTGTTAAATTTAATTAAACTCTGTTATCGGTAAATGCACACGCTATTGATTAATTTGATACGGAGACCTGTGACAATTAATTAAAATCTATAGTTTTGAACTTTTGAAAGATAATCATTTACGCACAGAATTTACGTAATGTTCGTTAATTATTACGGGGTTCATGTTTTGGTTATGCTTTGAGAAAGGTTTCGTGCAAAATCCGGATGTCATGGTTTTGTTTTTATAGCCAAATGTTGGCTTGACATTGATTTTATTGGTAAGAGAATGTCCACCCTAATCTTACGTTGAGAAACGTGCTTTGTTGTATCAAAAGTGTGGATGCGTCCATTTACTGACGTGTTTGCGCCACTCTAGAACCTTCCAACAGATTTTATGAAACTTCTATGTTATTGATAGTTAAGTAATTTAATGAATACGGTCTTTAATTTAATTTATCGATATCGCCCTCTCACTAGGGCTGTCACTTAACGCGAAGTAAACAAACCGAATATTCGACAGAATCCGTATTTAATTTATAAACATCATTTATCTATTATGTATACAATAAACCTCCTCTGTGTAAATACGATAATGATGATGAATCATACCACATAGTAAAGGTTTGTTCAGGGTTTGTGTGAAATAAAGCAAAATGTCTGTTGTATTTAATGGAACAACCTAAAAATAGCACTGAGAATCGCAATATCAATTACAGAAATCCATGTAAAATGTAAAAATCATATTCTGAAAAGATAATCTAGGTAATAGATGTCACTAACGTCACACGTAGGCGTTATTACCATTTTGGCCGTGTGTTTCCTTAAATAACTTAAGGTAAAAAGAAAAAAGATGTTATCTATCGTGTAAATTGTTAAAAAAAATATCCTAAAAGTTTTAGCTTCCTCTACTAGAATGTCCGGGATCATAATCTGCTGGTAAATTCTATGTTTTTTCACTCCCAGTTCACTAAGGAAGTACAAGAATCAAGTTTTATTGTATTAATTTCAATTCCACTAAGTTTCCCTGTGTGATACCACACTGAGTTAATAAATGGCGCTGGGGTGTTTTGCATACGAACATAGCAGACTCATTACCATTCTAAATTAATAGAGAATTCTGAATTTAAGTTCAGTGCAAATGCGGCTGGAGCGAGTTACGTTTGTGATCATCAATTTTAAATTGTAAAGCAAGTTAATAGACGTTTCGTAAAAAATATTGAACTTATGTCAATATTTAAAATTAGGCGTGATATAACTCTTGTGTACCGAAACATATGTGACATTTTTTTGAAAATAAATTTGACAAATTTTCTCAATTTTTTTTTTCTTTGTCGTTAGTCTTTTACTACCACATTATGAAATCGTTCCCAGTTTATTACGACAATGTAGGGTTAACCTAGGTAAAAATTGGGGACCCCGTACTTCGTAGGGTACGTTAATCCGCCATCCCAGTCGTTGTCTTTGCTAGACGACATAAACCACGCCACGGCGGTTCCAAAACTTTAAATAGCATTTCAAAACAAAATAGAAATTGACCTACACCAACAGAAACATATTTTACTTTCAAATTAGAATCAAAATTCCTTGGACGCTTTAGTCACTGTGAAATTAAAATGGTAATTTCTATGGACGTGATGGATGGATGGACATTAGTCCTTAAGGGGCAAACAGAGCCGCGACGGTGGCGCCATCAGTTTTAAATTAATTGTGCCTGAAATACAAACATTTTGGCGAGAATTGCAACTAATTCTCCATTTTATAATTCATAATATCAAAATTCATAATGAGTATTTTGGCTTTGTATTACAAATGTGCTGAAAATGGCCACAAAGCTTATATGCTTGCTTAGTTTGAATTATGATATTGTGGATTATAAAATGGATAATTAGTTGCAATTCTCGCCAAACCTAAAATGATCATGAAAATGTTTTTATTTCAGGCACAATTAAATTAAAACTGATGGCGCCACCAAAGCAGCTCTGTTCACCCCTTAAGGGCTTAACTGGCTTGTCCTTCGTGGAGGGCAATGATCTAAAAACTAAATTTGAATCTGTGGCGATGGGATAGATTATACAGAGTGTAAACATGACGTAATGTCGTAATGTGTTCTCTGTTATTTGCACAACTTTTTTTTTATTAATAATAAGCTGCGTTCTTATTTAATTATTTTTCTGTCTTGTTGGTTGTTCGACCAAATCATGCCCGATGAACCTTGGTGGTGGATTTTTAAACCACTGTAATAATTATATACTTACGTATAATAGGCCTCTGAGATGGTTTGTGGAATACGACCACTATCAGAGATAGACAAGGACCAGCTGACGTTATACGACAATCTGCTGTCTTTTTTTTTATTCATCTGGACTAGAAGTAACTGAAACTTACCTACTTCTAGTTATGACAACACGTAACTACGAAATAGGAAAGTTCGTTCAATAACCTATAAAAAATAGTTTCAAAAGAATTGTTTCACATTCGGTAACACCCTGAATAAGGTAACGCTGCCGCCGGCTGTGGTTAAGTAAAAAAAACGTGGGTTTGCGGTCAGTCTGTCGGCATTCAAAAATTGTTGGACCGAATGGAAGCGGTGCAATGTGGAATAGACCGAACAGCAAATACTATTGTGACGACTGGACCTTCGATATTCAAGATTTTGGACGTATACACTATGTTATTTTGCACAAAATAGGTAACGACAATATACCTAGTAACTAATCTAGGTAAAACGCAGGTAGACTGAAATAAAGGCTGATAATTACACATAAAACATTACTTGCGCCCGTCGCATATTCAATTACTGTTGTTTGCAGAACATCAAACCTACACTGACAGCTTTTAGCAAAATTAGTAAACTAATCTACACATTACAGGTGAAGTGCTGTGAAAAGGTGCCTCGTACTTCCTGCTAACTAAACTAATAAACAACACATAATAAACAACACATAATCCAATAACAGTTGGTGGGAGCTTTGCGGAAAACTTCGCACCCTATCCACAGAATGTTTCTATAACTTGAAAATTGCATGAGACGGGAGTCATACACTAATTTCCAATGCACCCCTCGGATAGGGCGGCCAGGTCGTAAGGTCGGAAACCAATTTGGCCAGCCATTTTATCGGGACTTTTTAGGTATCAAAGTCGTTTCATGGATTTTACAGTCCATCATATATACTTATATTGCATGCAAAACACTGAAACCCGCGGCTCCTCCAAATTTCAACAGTATACCTAATAAAAGAAACAGTTGGAACATTCTATGTTTTTTTATTGCTTTTACTCCAGTCTGAAAGATTTTTAGATTCAGGCGATGGGCTGACAACCTGTACTGTAGCAATATACATTGCTTGTCACACTTGGCGGAACGACCTTTGTTTGGGTCGTTGACGCTCTGCCTACCCAATTAGGGATAAAGGCGTGATTGTATGTGAAAGATTTTTCCGTATGTCTGGCAGCCCTATACCCTCAGACCACCCCGGGAAGGGCAAAACTCCATTACGAAGAACTTGTGTTACACTTGCATACAAGTTGTATACGACCGCGCAACAACGAAACGTCCCTTGCTATCTAAGTTAGGCTTGTAACGTTGTAATGTAACCTCTCTCTATTCTATTATCACCTATCACTTTATTATAGGCATACAGGCACAGACTAAAGATATTCGTAGGCACAGTCGTAGGGTAGAAAAAACTTAGATTAATACAAAAAAAAACTTAAACCTTCTTGCTTTTATTACAGAGTTTATCCAGGAAGGGATGCTGCTGGTCTTTCAATTTTTCGGAAATATCAATTATGTCGGTACGCTGAAGAGCATTGGTTCAAATCCCACCTGAGTAAAACTTTTGATCTCTATATTTTATACAGAATGCCAGCCATTTAGATCACCTAGTCACTTTAAATCCCAGACCAAAACGACCCCTTTGAACATAATGCGGTACTAACTAGATGTCTATCTAATAGTAGTACTATACGTCTGTCTGTACGTAACCAGACGGCGAGACGGGGGGACGTGGTCTGGTCTGAGCGGTCGGTTAATGAAATCACGGTGCTGCAGCTAGTACTATGCTTTTAGCGAGGAACGGCGGGCGACAGAACATGTATCTGATATGTATAACTAGGATTAGTTAGTGGTTAATGTACAGTATGACTAGGATAAAAATACACAGGGTCGCTCGAAACGGATGAAGTTTCTATGAAAATAATTTACAGATTTTCTTGAAATTTCGTATAATTATGCAGATTAATAAACTGTAACAAGTATACCAAATATTATGTAAAAACCTGAATAATTACATAAAAAAACTTAATTTATCTTGAGAGGTTGTAGGTATTGCCATATTTCTTGCAATAATTGGGATGGATATGAGCAAAATTGTAATTCTTTGAAACGCATTATTTCAGAGTAATGATAATTTTGACCAGGCCCTACTATAAATTTTCACATTAAAAAATATTTCCTTTAGCTTGGCTTTTTATACCTACTTTTGGTCTTATGTATCGAATTAAATTTGCTGTTTCTACATAAAACATACCTTACCAAACAACCTGGCACTGAAAAAAATAGCGACAAAAAGTTAAAAACCTTGTAGGTCACACCCTGAAAGGTCGACGTTCTAATAAAACATTGTAAAACGGTTTAAGTGTTATAGTAGAAAATGGAAAAGACATCTTGAACATTTTTCATCCTTAGCCATTCTGGTCGTAAGTGCCATGTCTGCTCCTTAGCTTATACTTACTTTTTGGATAGCGTTCAATGTTTGAAATGCCAAGGGTAGTACTTTAATGAAATTATCCTTGAAATATACTTAAATGCAGCCAAAGCACGTTCAGCGGCTAAACAATTCGACTTACAAGAGCCAATTCAGAATATAAACATCGCAATATCTTCTCCAAAACTATGTTTCGATGCTCTCTCTATTTAATTAAATGCGAATGTGAGTTTGTGGGTTATCACATTAAGAAACACAAGTTCCAAAAATCCTTTCACAAAATGAAAAGAAAAATTTGACAGCCACATAATACAAATTATTTGATCAAGGTGGTCATTCTGTCATAGAGAAGTTGACACTTTATATAACTACCAAATCTGTCCCAGTTGTATCTCTGGTTACAACACTAGACCAAAAGGTTGATACCACTATCCGAGCTGCCTGTGGCCACCTGACTCCAAGTGAAACTATTAAATTCGTTATTCTTTCAATTTGACACGCGCCGTGATGGATTTATGTGATCATTTGTATAGAGATAGTCAGCAGAACAGTTACACTCAATACCACGGAAAATTTTACTTTCATGCTGGACTGGGAGCGATAGAAAAACATAGAATGTGCCAGCTGCATCTCCTCCCGGGCAGGCATTCTGTAAAAACCAGCTAAGGGATGGGCTGACAAACTGTCACTCCAGCAATATACAGATCTATCTTAAACAATCCTAAAAACTTTCAGACGTGGCGGAACATCTTTTGATTAGGTTGTTGACGCTCTGTCTGCCTACCCCATTAAGGATACAGGCATGATAGTAGGTATATATGTATGGAATATTTTACTCGGGGAAAACCGCGCGGCGAAAAGCTTATATTGTTACTTAAAAACACTTTGACTTTGGAGCATAAACAATAATGTTTTTCCAGAACTAGCAATAAATATTAAGTTGTTTAATATGAAGAGAATTTGCGAAATAAATAAACGAACAAGCGTTTTATCTGAAGCTGAACACCAGACACATATATCAGGGCACGGTCCTAGACATGTCAAGGCAGGATTTAATGTGCATTTTCTACATTTTCCAACTATGCATATCTTCTAGATATGACTTATCTACTGTTAACATATTTTACTGTTCTTTCTTTACCCATGGTATGTCGGCAGTATGATTCCAGCTATATCCAGTCTTTAATTTTAGCGATGGACTGACACCTGAAGCTGACGCTTTCATCTGAAGATATTATACTATTTTCAGTGTTTAATTATGATAACCTGTTAATAGCTATAATCATAATAATCATAATCATAATATTTATTTGTGAACATAGGTATAAGTACAGTCAAGGTGTTCTTAAAATATTAAGCTCGCTATGCTCCAACAAATATTTGCAGTCGCGTAACATAAAAAAAATAATTAACAGTCAATAAATATAAACAATAATAAAATAGTCATTTGATTACCTATACTTTCATCTGAAAATATAAGACTATTGCTTCATTATTGTCAGCAGCCAAGACAAGTCCACTTCTGGATTAACCTTCATCAAGCATTTTCAGTATATTTACTCTTTCGTAATAGAAAAGAAAACACTATCTATTACACGACAAGCGCTAGAACGAACAAGGGATATAGGTGGCTTAATAAAGCGAAGGATAGTCTTTCCTCGCTTGGTATATAACTAAACACATATTACCTACCATTAATTTCGTCTCCTGAACTCACCAGACACATATATCAAGGTTGAACAGTGCAGCCGGAGTCGGGACACGTCAAGCCCGGATTTATAGAGTATGGCTTGGATACCGGTTAAAAAATCCGGTTAAAAGCATTTTGACAAAAGCGGTTAACGGTTTTGTCTGACGAGGAGAAAGCGTCTTTTTCGTAGTGAATTACGAGTACTAGATACAACTTGACGGCACGGCAACGTCACGTCAACGGCACGTCGTCGCCGGCCTGCCAAACTGCATGTTTTTTGTATTCGTACGAAACATGCGCGTATGTGTGTGTGCTCAGATTGGAACTAGGTGTACGTTATCGTCGATGATATTACCGTCCTAGTAGAAAAACAGCCACGGTATCGTGACGTTATCGTTATCACCGTTGCCGTGCCGTTGCCGTGCCGTTGCCGTGCCGTCTAACTAGTGAAAAAACAGCTAATGTCATGAAACCGGTAAAAGATAACCGATATACCAACTTTACTCTTGGCTCTTGAAGACTTTCAACATTTTTCAACTAGTATTTAGATATGGGGATTTATTTTCCAATAAAGTGCTCCGAAGTTAGCCTCGTGTGCTTGTTGTAAAGTATCTCGCTCATATTTTATTTGTGAAGTGTCTGGGGAATATAAAAGTTGTTTAGATTTAGACATGTTTGGATAAGTTCCGATATACCAACGTTTTCGTAATATTAATCAAAATAATTTTCGTCTCGCTATTTTATAAGCTTGTTCCTGAAATACTGATCTTAGGTTTACGAATTTTTAGGTTTGCATCCATAAACAGTCACAATGAATATTTTTATTGACTAATAAAAAAAAATATTACAATAATATTTGCATTTTTTTTAAATAGTTAACTAGGTATACTTTCATGTTTTTCAAGTTGATTCTTTACATTTGACGTCCTCATAGTTGATAGACCGGGAAATACAAAATAAAAAAGTATATCTGAACTAGACATAGTCCAAAACAAAAAATCCACTTTTATTGATATTTCGGTAGCTTAATTCCACCTACAGGTGGCAACACTGCCTGTGTTTATTTACCACCCTGTATTATGTCACATTATTAAAAGATCGGCCGATGACCCCCACAGGCCTTCGTCAGAGCTGATCAATAACTGATTAATCCTCCTGTTTGGTTGTTTACATACATTCAGTCGCGCCTGTATCCCTTGCGGGGTAGGCAGAGCCTCAAAGACCTCATAAAAATGTTGTGTTCGCAACGACTGACATAAGTTATGAGGGGAATTGTAGGTATAGGTACTATTGCTAGTGATAGATTGTTAGCCCATCACCTGAATTGCAATACATATATTTAAATTACTTCCTCTACTGATTTCTAAAGTATGCCCGGGAAGAGAAGCAGCTGGAACATTCTATGTTTTTCTATCGTTTCCAGTTCAGCATGCAAGTAAGTTTAATCGTTTCCTTTGCAATCTTGGACCCAATCCTCACTTGTGCAGTGCCTGCTGTATTTGCTGCATTGCGTCTAAACGTGTACTGGCAATGTTGTTAACGCACTAATGAGGATAGACCCGTGAATTCACACCGTGTAGTGTTGCCATTGTGGAAATTTCAAACAGTTTCTAAACAAACTAAACTAATCTAGTTCGTCTGAAGTGGAATTGGACGTAATTAATTACTGTACCTTTGTTTTCGCGTACAAATAATTACATTGAATTTTTTATCCATTAAATTGAGGAACATTATGACTTCTCAGGCAATGGGCTGACAATCTATCAACTTAGAAATACACCCTTTGTTCTTTCTTTTACTCACAACGCAGTCGTCGCCCTTATTAAAGTCGTTGACGCTCTGCCTAACACGTAAGGATTGCTGGCATGACTGCTTGTATGTAACTTTTCTTCATCATCATCATAGAAATACTATGGTCGGGGATTTAGGTTTTTCGAGATCCTAGAAGAAATTCACCAGAGATCCAAAGTAACCGACATAGTTAGCTGCCGGAGTAAGTGAGCCGATTATACTCTGCCTAACCCGCAATAAATATAGGCTTACTTTACGCAAAATAATTCTCAAAAATAACATGACTAGCCTTTCTATCAGTTTAATAATACTAAAAGCATTTGAAACTACAACCGAGTTGCAGTAGTTACCTACCACTACCAAGCTTTTTCCAAAATTATTCCCAAGTGAATGCATTGTAGAAGTTGAACTCAGTCCTAGTACGGAGAAAATTACTTTATGCTAGTACCTAACCTATGTAGGTACTTGAGTCATAGTAGGAGAACAAAAGTAAGAAACCGTGTGCAGAGACAAAGGTTCATTTCATACCCTATAGAGCTTGCTCAGTGAAGGAAACCCTAGTTATTATATATTCTGTGCCGAAACTGAACAACTTTCAGTATGCCCGTTTGTGTCCCATTGCTGGGCAAAGGCTTCCTTTCGGTCTGGCTGGAAGAATTGCTCACAGGATAAAAAAAAAACCCTATACAAAATGACCACCTTGACCAAACAATTTGTTTGGGGAAACCAAAAATCTAGATAATATGAAACTCAAATAACACTAAATAGTATTACCTAGATTCAAACAATCCCTTATTTAAAAAAAAACCTGATTTCATAGTTCAGCTGGAAGGATTTTTTTTGTAGAAATAAGTAGTGGCTGTCATATTTGGTGTACCTACCTGTAGTAATTTTCATGTTGCTTATGTCATCATTATCATCATCATTTCAGCCCTTTGTCTACCCACTGCAGGGCATAGGCCTCCTCTTTTTCGTGCCACGACTGCCTATCTTGGGCTAGCCTTGTCCAGGTCTTACCGGCTGTCTTTACTACATCGTCCACCCATCTAGCTGCGGGACGACCAACATTCCTGCGACCTTCTCTTGGCCACCACTCCGTAAGGACGTTAGCTTGTGTACAACAAACAAATAATTTTAACCGCGAAGAAAGTGGTTGCCAAGCTTGTGACAGCGAGACCGCGAAGGCCATGCACGCACACACATTGCGCCGCTTGTCTGCAGTGTAGTGTAGGTAGGTAGGTAGGTAGGTACTAGTGTATAGTACTTTTGCCTCTGTACAGTTTTTTACTCTTATGGTAAAACCAAAGAACACTATCATAGACTCCCGTCCATTTAGGTACTGACTTTTACAGTATGCCCGGATTGCCCGGGAAGATAACTGCTGGTAACATTCTATGACGTTTCTTTCATCGTTCCCTGTTCAGCATGGAAAAAAATCAACAAAAGTGTTAATTACTCTGTCAACTCCAAATTGAGAGTTAGTTAAATCAAGATGAACCCACCCATTAATCAATTTTGTTATGAAACCAAACTTTGCCTTTTAATTTTAATATTATCTTGTTTTAGATGCTTTTCGAATTAATTAGCTTTGGGAAATATTTCAGCTAATTGGAATTTTAATATCCAAGTATAATATCCTACGGGGTGTAGTTGTAAAGCCTCGGCCTTCGGACCTGAAGGTCGCGGGTTTTATTCCCGATGGGGACTAGCGATTATTTGAATATAAGTTAATCCAAACTAGTACTTGTTTACCTCTGTCTAATTGAGTTTTCTCGTGGGGAAAATAGTATAATTATTTTCCTGCGGTAAAAAGTAGCCGCATGGTGTACCTAAGAAATTCTAACATCAAACAAAAAACATGTTTGGTTACCTAGGTGGGTAGGTAGGACGACAGCAACAGAACCTATTTTACTCGTACTTAGATGGGTAGGTATTATACTATAGGTAGGTACCTGCTTTAGGTACTATTTAGCAGTAAACTGTGATTTCCAATACTTCCAAAGTTAGTATTTACCAGATAGGTAGGTATGTACCTACGTCTTATTTTTATATCAACGCCCGTGGCAATGACCGCGGCTGACTCCGCGGTTCATGGCCGTTTAAAAACGTTCCAACCGCTTTATCCTTGTGCGCTTCGGGCGAACAAACTGCAAAATTACATCGAAATTTTCGGAAACGTATCTGACTAATGCACCCGGGAGGTTTTATACTATACACCATGATACAACCCTGTCGAAAATAAATAAATAAATGTCGTAGTTTGAGGGGCGGCGGCGCGGCGCGGCGCAGGGCGCGCGCACACACCTACAACACACGCACACAACCGCGCCGCAGGACACGCGATGACGCGAACGCGGGCCGAGAGGGCGCTGGCTGGCTGCCTTCGCTCAGTCTCGCGCCGACCGCTCCAGAGGCCGGACGTACGCCGACCTTGTGAACGGAAAAATAAACTAGTTTTGTTCCGAATCACTCCACTGTGCAATCCCAAGGAATATCACGTGTGTGGACAAAAACTGTGCTGTGTGTTTTACGAAAAGTGAACGGTACGCATCCTTCATTCCCGAATGCCGGCATTCACATGTTCAATGTTTACATCTGTAGTTATATCCAGACATGTGTTTCGTTTTTTTTTCTCTCCCCCTTATAGGGTATTAATATACGGGTAGATCGGGCGTCTGTATGAATCACAGGGCGGTAGAATAATAAAAGTCGTTTCTCTTTCCAGATAAAACTGTTTGGGATTGATTTGGGAGCTGTGAAACAAAGGCTCGAAAGGTGAACGCACTTGGATTCATAGCAGGTATGTTCCCTCATCATTTTAGCTTTAAATCTTGCGTCGTTTTATAAACCGAACGATCTCTTCGAACTCTGCTCATTTCTGATGTGACTTTTGAATTTAGAATGTGCTAAAGTGAATAATGTAATGATAATGACGATCATATGTCGCGATTATCCGTTTTTAGGTCGTTGACCTCGTTCTGTCCTATTGTAGTTTGTGAGCTGTGTACATTTTTAATTCATATTGCGTAAGAGCATGTAGGTAGGCAGGTAATTATCGTATTGCATATCGTACCGTTGCATTCAGATGTGGTTTTGACTTACATAATTTTTGGTAACCTTTTGTTTGACATTTTGATAAAGCTTTTCAAATTAGAAACATGCTTCGATTTACTTGTTGATTCAAGTTTTGTATTGTCGTTATTGACGCACCTTGTCTCCTAATAGGTGAAATTATTTATACCATCGTAGGTACATTGAAGTATTTTCGAAGGTTAATAAATTATATCTTTACATACATAAGTAGGTAGGTACCTAGCCTACATAGTATTATATTCCTATCGATTCGTGGAGAACATGACTTAACTAAATCCTAACCAAAATTGTTGCCGTCCCTTTCTGTTCTCTCAGGATAGACAAAGGTTACCATTTTAGTCAAGTTAGTGATTTTGTGCGCATACGAATTGATACTATTCATAGACCACTCGAAATTAACAATATTTGCACAGAAGGTACACTTACCTATTTATTACGCGTCATATATTTATTTTCTACCTACCTTATTATCAGCTGTTTATTTGCTAGGTCTAAGTGTAGTTTATTTAGCTGTACAATCGATTTTCTTTGTGTAACCTACCTACATTTGACCAATCCTTGAATGCCGTCACGCTATCATTATTAAACTAACACCATTTCTGCCTACACTAAATTTTAGTGCTCATTATTTCGTACCTAGGTCGTATCGTACCTACACAAGGTACTATTTCGTCAGATATATTATAAGTATATAGTTCTTTATCTAGTTAACTGAAAACCCTTTGACTGACTACTAACAAAACAATACTAATGACTAGAGTATACTACTAAGGTAAATTTTAAATATTTACAAAGACTTTAAAGTAGGTTCTATAATTTATAAAAAAATTATATTTATTTTTCCGTTTAACCATTATACAGGCAGAAAGAAAAGAATTAGCTGACACTTTGATCCTACCCATGAAACTGAACAATTTTCCCCAAGGAAAATAGGTTTAAATAAGAAAAATAAAAATGTACCTCCCCTCCCATACTAATAGAGGCAGCAGCAGCGGCTCGAGTCATATTGTACCTATGAGAGGGCCACATTTAGGTATTTATTTTTATATTTAAAACTATGTTTCTTGAGAAAAGTAACACCCGGTATAAGTCAAGTAACGTTGTATTGATATGGATACTCCGGTTAAGTATTTTGTTACTAATTGCAAATATTTATAGCATAATTGTAGCTTACATCAGCCAATCAGATACGCTCGTTACTGAATCGCTAACATCGATTTTCGCGCGTGTTTCTTTGTTTGGCGGTCTAGGTGGTCACAAAGCAGAGGTGGCGCCACCATTCGTCAAAAATTAATTTTACTAATACAAACATTTTCATGATTATTTTATGGTTTGTCGCAGTGCCTGTTGTGGCTATGTTTTCTATCTTTCTGTGTACAATAAATAAAATTACATAAGTAATTCTTCATTTTTTATTAATCCATTAAGTTTCATTTCATAGTAAGCAATTAAGCTTAAAAATTTATTTAGTATCTAATACTTATTATAAATTATTAAATGTGTTATAAACGAAAGAATTAATTTATAACGGAAAGTGGCAACACCTCTGCTCTGTTACCACCTTAAGAACACGGATTGTATTAAGATTTCTGTGTCAAGGTGAAAATTCGCTTAGATACTACAATTCAAACTACGTGCTTCAATAACGTGTTGAAATACCTACGATATTAATGAACTATTATCTACACCAAACATTTGAAATTCTATTAAATGTCATGATATTTATCTTTGTTTAAACAATTTTATCCTTATTCCATACTGGACTGGAAGTCAAAGACTGAGAGCGATAGAAAAATATAGAATTTTCTAGCTGCTTTTTTCCCGGGCACTGTCAATAGGGACGAGTGGTGATTTGTACTGAAATTTAGGCGAAATCCTGACAACCTATTTCTATTGGAAACAAACCGTACAATCTTTCTAAAATGAAGCTCAAAATTTGTCACAACAAACATCCTCTATTTTAAGTTCGCTGACGTTCTGTCTACCCCGTAGGGATAAAGGCGTGACTTTATGCATGTATATGTGTAAACAACTCTTTTATCCTTATTTCCACTTTCACATGCCAGGAGAACAGTGCCAAGTGCTTGATCTTGACATGTCTACCTCTTTCCATATTCGTTGTCTGTTTAACGTAAACAATTTTCTTCCGCGCGAAATTATTTCTGTAATGAGTTGACCTTCTGTAAGATTACTTTTCATGATCTTTGGATTAAATTTTAGGGTACAGCGTGTTTCCAATTCCGTTTAGGGTAGCAACACACCTGCGTAACTTTCGGCGCCGGTTGCTGTCAATACCTTTTGGATTGCCTACAACACACTTCATAGTTACCACTAAGGGGCATGGCAAATAGGAAGCGGTGCGGCGCGGGCGAGGCGGAGGCGCGTCAATTTTGTACGTCTACGAAGCGCAGCTTGATTTGAAGTTTCTATACAAAAACGACGCACCGGCGACGCAACGGCGCCGCGCCGCTTCCTATTTGCCATGCCCCTAACACCCTATTTATCATAACATAATTTAGCGCGCCGAACAAGAGTCCGCGTAATACCTACCAGTTCGGTCGGCAGGATTTGTGTGTAATGTCGTATACGACCGAAGTCTCGGTCGCCGAAGGTTTCGCCGCCGTATGTTGCGCAGGTCTTTTTCTACCCGACTATATGAAGTAGAAGGAATATAAATGATTCATAATGTATTGTTTTTCAATTGCGCCGGTGATAAGGAAATTAATTAGTAGGCCGGAACACTAGTTTAATAAAGGTCATGTTAATATTTATAATATCGAAGCAAGCAACATGTGCGCATGTAATAATTGAAATTTATCAGTTTCCACGAAAAAGGAGATCATTTTGATTTACACAATCCATATCAACATTTTAGCCTTTTATCAGGAACAACACGCATCAAAAAACGGAAATAAATATTTTTAACCGCCTTTTCCACTTACCGGCACGGCAAAAGCACGGCATTGATTCCCACCAGTATCGTCGCCGGCCTGCCAAACTGCAGTGTTTTGTATTCGAACGAAGCATGCGCGTGTGTGTGTGTATGTGCGCTCAGATACGAACTAGGTTAGTTAACGTTATCGTCGCCGATATTACCGTCCTAGTAGAAAAACAGAGCCACGGTATCCTTATCATGCCGTGTAGTGGAAACAGCTTTTCGTTTGAAACTTGTATTATTCTCCGTTGTACAAAAAATGGTCGGCACCGAATCGGGTGTCGGCGGCAGATCAAAGACGTTCAGTTGGGGGCTGAGGGTCCGGGGCTCAAGATATTCCATTAGCTGTAGTAGTCCCTCGGTTGTCTCTGTTCACGCCCACGATGGGTAGATAGTACCTACCTACTACCTACTGACAGCCAAGGAATAAGGTACACAAGGACGCTGAAGACAAATTAAGTTTTTTTTTTTTTGGGAAATTATTATTGTTTTTGCATATACTTGGTATACTTGTACAGTTTATTAATCTGCATGATTATACGAATTTTCATGAAAATCTATTAGTTATTTTCAGAGGAAACTTCATTCGTTTCGAGCGTCCTATGTACCTTTCTCCTACTTGTCATATTGTCAAAATATTCGTGCTTGATAGAAATGTGTCGAATGAAATCAAAATGTCTGGTTTCAATTCATAAATGGGTAACGAAAAATAAGTTTTATTCAAAAATATTTTTATGATCTAACTCATTCACACATTTTAAATGGAAAAGGCGGTTAAAAATATTTATTTCCGTTTTTTGATGCGTGTTGTTCCTGATAAAAGGCTAAAATGTTGATATGGATTGTGTAAATCAAAATGATCTCCTTTTTCGTGGAAACTGATAAATTTTTAAGTATACGTTGATCAGTTTTCAGTTAAAATTACCAAACTACTTCTAGGAAGAACGGAATTTCCATTTTAATGTTAAAGCTGCTTTTTAAAATTTAAATCCTTTCTGGATTATCATACATATAACATTCCAATGTTTTGTGTGTTTATCACTCAGAAACTTCAAGATTGTAAATGGAGACCTTTTTATGTACCTTGTACCTAATGTGTCGTGTCCCACTGCACTGGTCATAACATTGTAATTTTAGAAAAATAAACTTTGGGGTGGGATGGAATCTACCTCCTAGTGGTCCGCCCCGGGCAACGGCAAAACAGGCTTGCCTTTGAAAAGTCCGGCTGAATGATCCCAACAAAGCGGTGGTGGTAGGCTCCGCAAGGGGCCGCCTGGCTCGCGACCACCCTCTCACCGGAGTCCCGCGCCAAACAGCTTGCTGTGTTCCGTCGGTGCGTGAGAGTGCCATTACCACACTCCATCGTTGATTCTGTCACTGTCTTCCCTGACCTTGTGTTTAGACTCAAGAGCATACATTTCTAATAAAAAAAAAACTAATAACATTATCAGAAATGAATAGATTCATTACTGGCAGAAGGTAGTACTTACAGGTAGAAGCTTTTTATTACAGTCCGTAAAATCTACGCTAGCGGCCTTAATAGGATCGTGGCTCTCAGATACTTCCAGGCTTAGAGATAGTGAGCTGGATGGATTTGTCTAGGGCTGTCACCCGTCCGGATTTACTCAGATTTGTCCTAGTTTGGAAGGCATCCGGAGCCGTCCGGGCTGGGTTTTTAAGAATCAGTTTTACCCGTCGACATCATTTAATTAAAGCATTAAAGATATTTGATTAAATATTTGACGATATACCTATAAAGAGCCGATTTGGCATATAAATCATATGAAAAAGCGGCAATATGAGTTTGAGCTGATATGATTTAATTTTGTATGTGAAATCGGCTCAATTTATATTTCGTCAAATATACGCAATGTTTTCATATTTTTTTGGAGTACCCTACACCCTACACAAAAGCGATATTAGCAATGTCCGGGGCTTTCGAGGTTTTTGTCCGGGTTTGGAAATTCAGGTGATGGCAGCCCTAGCTTTACCAAATCGAATCGCTACCAGTTGAATAGGCGGTCGCGTGAATAGGCAGAATGCAGCGCGTATAGATCCGGAATTGAGTTTGGCTTGCACTTTCTGTGGAGTACTTGTTCTATGATAAAATGGAATGCCACTGGCTTCTCGAATGTTGGTTAGATCTGTTGAAAAGAGATGTTTTGTGATTTATGTACTTTAAAATTATTGCGATTTTATAACCAATTTGAATGTAGCTTTAATAATATAACTTAATTAAGTCCTTACCTTTGCTATTTTAGTATTACGACGTGTCATAAAATATGACCTATGAAAGTCAAATGTTACTTACCTACCTTAAAGGTTCTAATCGTGTTTGGTCAAAAACTTTACATATCTCATGCTCAGTAAGTGGTTCATACAACCCTAAAACCCGGGATGTAAGTGGTACTTTGCATCATAGGTTTTGAAACCTATGCTGCAAAGTAATTTGAATAAGGAACTGTCAAATTGCAAGAAAAAAAAAGTTGATAGCCTTATTTCAAACACACGGAATCGGATGATTAATCGAATCGGAATCGATTTTAAAACAAATTCTATTCGAATTTATTTAAATATCGAACTGGCCAGTACTAAATATGACGCATAGAGTCACGGAATAAGGCCATAAAAATGTAAACATAGGATTATGAAAATTATGAAATTTTTACTCTGTGGTTTTTATAACATATTTATAACCTCAAAACTTGAGTTTGTCGATTTATTACTTAGCATTTTATTATAAAACATTAACAAATTAAACAGTCAGTATACTTAACAAAATGTCTACTTGCAAATTAGATAATTTTTCTTACGCGAATGCATATATTTGTGATGGTTAAATTCGCTCATAGTGAGTTGGTATTGCCTACTGTTTCGTCGTAATTTCATGTTTTAATTTTCTTATATTTTCCCATAATTTTAACTTATCTTTCATTCGATATGTAAAGCATAGTGCTTACCTCATGGTGTAAGTCATCAAATGCATACTCGTACCATTAGCGCCCTCGCTGCGCTCGGGCGCCAAAAACCTCGTATGCATTTGATGACTTACATCCTTTGGTTAGCAATATACTATTACTCACTTAAAGGTTCTAAATAAGGAAACAGAATATTGCATAATATATTATTTCTTCGAAGACTTTCCATATCTACGTAAAACAGTATAAATAAATGAATCTATCGGATTAGGTACTACTATAACAATGCTAGTGCGAGTTAGTAAACACTACTAGAAATAAATCATTTATTATTATTATTTGTTGGTATACTTTTCAGTATCACGGGCCCACAGGGACCCGGTCCTTTGAGGCATACGTGGGGCCGAAGCCAACAGCGCAGAGGCCTTTTTATACCAAATAATGTATTGTGATTATTATTATTACTACATATGGCTAGTACAATCATGTAGGTACACAAAGGGCTTCAATATTGTAGATACATTCTGGTACATTGAATTAGCAGCAATGTTCCTTGTGAATATACCACCTCGTAGAACACTCGCCATTCCGCCCGCCAAGCGTAATTTCTATTTAGGGGCATGGCAAATAGGAAGCGGTGCGGCGCCGTTGCGTCGCCGATGCGTCGTTTTTGTATAGAAACTTCAAATCAAGCTGCGCTGCGCAGACATAAATTACATACAAAATTGACGCGCCTCCGCCTCGCCCGCGCCGCACCGCTTCCTATATGGCATGCCCCTAAAACTACCCAAAAATATCAAACTAATAAATACAACCATTTCCGGGTAGTTCTCCTACGGAAATGATATGACGGAAATTTTTAACTATTTATTACATAAAAACTTATCATTTTTAAAAATATATTAAGTGATGAAAATTTCTTTGGATTTTATGTTATTTTGACATTATTGTATTTGGATTGAATAAATTTTACTATAAAGATTAAGTGACCCACATCCAAAAAGCTATATGCTATTCACATTAAAAAGCTTGTAGCTGTAAAAGTATTCTAATGTAATGTTTTTATCGCGGAACATTGACGGAAATTTCTATCAATCAGGAGAACTACCCTTCCATGATATACTGGGAGCGATAAACAAAAAATGTGGCAGCCGCCTTTAATCCCAGACACGCTGTGTAGGAAACATAATAGGATTCGAGGTCACTACAGCAATAAGTATACAGATCTGTGAAAAACCCCCAAAACTCGACTCGTTTAATTTGTTGACGCTCTAACTACCTTACTCTAACTACCTACCTTACTTAGGAATGATAGCGTGATTTATTTAATAAGAAACCAAACTGCTTCAAATATTTATTAATACCAAATTACAATAATGATCCTACCAGACTACATCCGATTTGTACAGAAAGTGAAAACCACTCAGGAAGTAAAAATAAACTTGGGGTGACATCTAATATAGAGGCGTGAGGAAAAATGGTTTATCCAGTGGAAGTGTGGATATGGACGTTGATGTACAATGTCTTATACAGAGTGTTTATCGTAACGATAAAATAAATTCATTTTATATCTTAATTGTAAGCTTAAAGTGCAGTACCTGGTAAAGTACAGACAACCATGTCTTTAGGGTTGTGGGCCGCTCCAAACCGACGAAATTTTCTCAGTTGTCTATTAATATATTTAGATAAAGTTTCATATACTGGTACAGTTTAATAACCTGTACAATTATACGAAATTTCATAAAAAAGCATGAGCAATTACCCAAGAAAACTTCATCGGTTTGGAGCGGCCCTTGAAGAGTTGGTTGACTGTACCTTGAGTTAATTTCTAGTCTATAAAATGTTCAAAGAAAACGTATTATTTATTATTAAATAAGCTTTAATTTCCAACTATATGTTTTCCTTAAATATTTAAAATACCGGTTTTTTATATTTAGAAAGACATATTTTTCCATAGGACATGCTGTATATCCGCCTTCCTTTAATGGAGTTGTGTTGTGGTATAGAATAACCTTTACACTATGACTAATATAGTTCCGTGTACGTTCCGTGAACCTATTATAACTAGGTGTGGGTTTCCTGTGTCAGTAATGATGATGATCGGTAGAAATTGTATCGTATCTATTGATTATATGGGGTGTAAGGGACAGCTTTCCGCAAACTAAAAGGGGTTGGTTTGGTCAATGAAACTAAACAGCTTAGAATAATTTATTTAAGAGCTATGTTTCTCCTTGCATAGTGTATCTATCTATCTTCTATCTATATATCTATCTTCTAGCGGAGCTACGGTTTCTTATATGTAGTTAGAGCTAGGCCAAATGCATCTGGGCGAATTATCCAAATACCAGTAAAAAAAGTACATAAAGTGTAATACGTTAAAGTTAACTAGATTTTAATGACCCTGTTTGTGTGTGGGCTAATTGCCTCTAGTTAAAGAATCCACTTGAGCTTTATCTCTCAATGACAGAGAACATCGTAAAGAAAGTATTAAAGTCTTTATTGTGAGTGCATCCGTCATATCGCTGCACTGAGTCATGTGTTACTAAGTAAGTGTAGTTTTGTGCAGCTACTTGCACTGCACTATTTCTTGAATGCATTCTTGTGTCAAGGTTGCGTTTGAGAAGCAAAATCTAAGTCAAGATCGGTCTTATATAATAAAAAATAAATAAAAAAATATTATAAAGGGAATAATATTTATATTATTTTTATTAAAATTAATTATGTACCTAAAGGTACGTATCTAGCTCTGTTTTAAACATTCTTTTACCACACGAAACCTACTTCTGTTTATCACGGAGTAAATGTCTTATTCCCACGGCAAAAATATAATGTTACCTCGGGAAATTTCTGTAAGTGAAACCGCAGTCCAACAATATTCATCAGTCTTCTTAAATTCTCTAAATAAGACTGTCGACACATTTCCTAAGACATTTTGACGTCATATTTCCAAAGCCATTCTGACGTTTTAAATTCTTCTAATCGTAATCACGGCGGCGCAGGTTCCGCGGAAGTGTTCTAACCTGCGCGTGCGCGTGGCGACATTGCACTCATACGTAAACGCGCATTATGCAACCGCATTAGTGCTTCTCGATTGACGCGTATCGATACTATTGATTTACTTCGCATGGCGAGTGATCGCCAGTTGAAATATCAAACGCTGTAGTTAAAACGCAAATAGGCAGGGATTTTTAATAGTACCTACATACATACAGCAGATTCACGCATGCATTTTGTCACATTAGACAAATTTTAAATAGAAAGTGACGGCTGGTTGAGCTGTCGCGTTGGAATTAATTTTTTATTTTTGTACTCAGTAATTGCCTCTGAAAAATTATACCATAGGTACAAACTACGAGTGAGTTGATCACTGTCCATATGTTCCACCGGGATTACGAACGACCCGATAACCCATTTCTTGACAGAGGAGCACTGTGACTGACAAATCATTTACTAAATTGAAATTATAGATGTAATGAGACTATCGATATGCTCAGCTCTAGCACTAGATAAACCGCTTTGTTCGAGGCCGCGGTGTACGTGAACTATCGCTTGTAGGTAGTATTGCTAATACGTTTACCTACGTAGCTCTGATTATGCCCATGTTGCGTCTTATCATAATATTAAATAGAAGCAAGGAAGGAGCAGCCGCGTTCCCTAAAAAAAATATTGCGAGCGTTTCAGTGACCGACTTAATAGTTCTTCCAACCGATTTTATTGGTGACGCGGCGGCCAATCTCTTAGAAATCAACCATCTGCGCGGGACTAGTTTTTAGTTGCTGAGTGATTACGCAACAAACAAGAGCACTCATGTTTTTACAATATCTTTTCAATGTAAATGAAAAACTCGTGAGTTGAAATCCATTCATGTGAAATTTTCGTCTCTTGTTTTATTTTGCATCTATACAAACTGATACTATTTATATTTAGTACTGCCACGCCCTTTTTTCCGCCTAAGCGCTTCTTTAAAGCAAGTAAGAGTATAATTTAAGGCTCTATCTAAACCATGACCTAACCGAAACCGCTGTACAGACCTTAACAAATAAAACTGGTCATTAGACAGAGTACGTTAAACCGCAGCCAGCCCTTCTATAAAGGGTCTTAATTAAGGCAATCATTCAATTATGTAGTACATCGACGGGTGTCACAGTCGCTATACTATAGATGGATACGCAGCTATATGTGGAAGCTTCAGGATGTGTTTTTGTGTAGGAATAAGATATTATAATTTTTCTTGGACTGATGTGTTCTCCATCATGTTTTTTTCATGAAAAATATGGTGGAAAACACATCAGTGAAAGGCCGAATAATTAATTTGAATTTATTTATAGGTTTGCCTAAAGCCGCTAAAGGCATAATCTACGAGCGACAAGGATTATATCAAAATGTATTTCGTTGCGTTTATTTACTAAAATTATCAGGAATTAATTATTCCTTACGTTTATTTACTAAAATTATCAGGAATTAGTATTTTATAAAATGCAGAATTACATATATTAATAAATCCTTGCACTAAATACCTATACCTATTATATTAACATCATAAACTCCACACAATATAATTATTGTCTAAACAATTTTCAACAGCTGATCGCTAATTTCGTATGGGACAACAAATATTTCCTCATATTTGGTAAAAAAAAACATCTTTAATTACGTACTTAAACGATTTTCCTCATGCTATATGTACAGGCCACGATAAAAATATACTTTTTTACTAGAACTAAACACATGATTACTCATTTTCTCTGAACAGTAAACATTTTCCGAGTATTTCATTACAGCTGTAGAACATTCAATTTATATTCTTCCTCATAGTAATTAAAGCAAAAACTAATCAAACCCGACATGCACCTGAAGAACTAATACATCAAATGCTATGCGATCTCTTCATTATGTTCTTATAACACTATTCGTTAATAGTTTAACTTATGTGAGAATCGTTACTATCACTCAGAAGTCTCACTTTTTCTATACTAGCTTTACAACTCCCCTTTTGTTTACTGACCATTTCAAATGAGCCGCATTTTTGTGTTAGATGCTTGGATATAGATGTCTAGACAAATTGGTTGTTATAAATTTCTCATAGTACAAGTATAGTTATTTGTGGAGCCCCTTTTCTTTGCCCAAGGAGCGTATCGCCACGCAACGTGGTTCTCAGGGTTTGAACGACTTGTCATGCGCGACTGAATCACTCACTGTTTATGTATCTACACTATCTACCTACTTATGTGTAGGTACCTACTGTGTCTGTTGAAATACTTTTGAATGAAGCTTGTTTGTACATAGACACAAATAAGTATGTGAAGCACGGGATACCGATGATGGAAGAATTGCCCTATCAAAAAATCAATAAGTTTTATAAAAATTATAATATAATTATATATGCCCTACATGCCCTACTACTGATTTATTTGAACCCTAATCATTAAATGTACTTAGTCTGTTTTGATTTGAACGTACAACCTTTTCTTTGTATTTTGTCAAGAAACTTATGTCGGCTGAAATAAAAAAAAACACGTTAATTTATCGAAAACAAGCCAGTGCCCCCACGCTTTGTAGTAAACAGGCATTTATAAAACATCTGTTTACACTTCCTTAATACACATGAAGCAAATACTACGCTTTAAGCTATATTTATACATAGTTGTTACATATTTTATTATTTTTTAAGTTATCACACTTCTTTTATCCAATAACTTCTCAGAAAATCACACACTTTTAACTTTTTTTTTTACTTTAATAAAATAAGTTTATTATATCATTTAATCAAAGTTTATTATATCAAATTACAATTATAAAATACATGTCAATCTTAGAACTAAATATACCTACAACTTTTAACTTAATCAATGATAATCTTGTGTTGAGCTGCCATCATGACATCTTTGAATACACTACCTACCTTTCGTATTTTAGATAAACCTAGGATAAACCTACTTTTATAATGTAAAAAATGTTGACGATTCGAAAGATTATTATATAACAAGTAGCAACACTCAACTATATAACCTTGATTCGATCATTCGATCAGTACCAATTAGTAGTCCTATAAAAATAATGTCTCTCGCAGAACATCTGTTCTATCCATTTGGAGTCATATAACGATCTTCTCAACGTTCCGCGTGCGTCCTTCGCAGAGGTCAAATATTTGACGACCTCGTAAAAAACAGCGTAAAAATGACTACGAAACGTAAATGACTCTTTTTATTTTTATCAATTTCACGCCAACGTGCGCGCCTCCGATACACAGCAAAGAGCACATTCTTGGCATCCAAATAAATGAAAACATTGTAGTATACTTATACAGGGTGTGAAAAAAAAAGTAAAATGTATAAGTGGTCAAGCGTGAAAGGCCTTTCTGTATAAGTGGTAATTTTGAATGAACGAGTCAACATTTACTTTTTAATTTCGTAGAAGAATATCCTAGTCAAATTTGTTCAGTTCGTTGACTATGTAACCCATTTTAGTTTGCGGTACATAGTCCCATGATTACACCCTTATCTTGGATTATAAGTCGTCGTCCTGTTTATTTTTATACTCAGTTTGACATTGCGAAGTCACTAGTGAATGAGTGAATGAAACCATTTTCAAGTTCATGACCACTACACTACGGGTGGCATCTGTCCAACACGTCTTTAGAACGATTATTGTAGACCTATTTACTAACAAAAGCTTCAATATGAGAAGAAAATGTAGGTAAGTAATATGTATTATAATGGCTAAAGGCAGATCGTAAGGATGGATTAAAAACAGAGGTTAAATCAAATAACTTTAACAAAAGAATACAATATTATTCATTACTCAAATATTCCAAAATGCTGTTAACTTAAATGTCAATTGATCAACTTTTTTTTTATAATAAGTCGATAGTAAGTATCTTCTACTAGTTTATGTATAGTATAGATGCCATGATATCGCAGATTCGTACTTTAGGGCACAAAATTTAAATTCTTCTGTGCTTGCAGCTACTATTCTCTACTACTGAGTCTAAACTATTACTAACTCCATCTAAAGGTTGTTTACACCCATGTTCTCACGTTTTTCTCGACTATTGATAATCTCAACAGATCGTTTAGCAATAAAAACAAGTAGCAACTAGTCCAGTAACTATATAGTTACTATAGCTTGGTTACTGATTCTTGTAAACGTAGATCCGCCTCATTTCATCTCGTAATTTTTTCCCTTATAAGTTATTAATTAATTCATCATTGAGTGTTGTTTACCACTTTGTAATAGGTTACGAGATTTATTGTTTCATTAGTTCAATGTCATCGTTGATAAGATTATGGAAATAAGATGGGACTTACTTGTATTGCAGAAGTTGGCTAGATAGATTTATTTTTAAGAAGAAACTTTCGATTATACCTACATAGTGAAGTATTTCACTTAGATGCATTACTATAAAGTTTTTTCTATGCTTTCGATTTTTATTTATTTAACCATTTATTGTACACAGAAAGATACAAAGGACAAAATACATAGGAAACACAGACACAACAGGCACTGCTTATCTCTAAAAAGAAATTTCTTACAGCAGACTTACAGAAGTGAAATGGCAATAATAAATTATTGCTTAGACGTTGACAGGTACCTTCTTATCTATAAATTTTACAAGTAAATGTATTTTTACTGGGTGAGCTTTATAGGATTCTATTTTTTTTATTAAGAGCATTATTTACTTCATATAGAATAGACTATAATATAAATGTAAAAGTTATGTGTTAATTCAGTCTACAACGACTTACATATTATATGAACAGCTTGCTAACCTTGTTAATAAAATGCATTATATTTCCGCGTTTATTTACTTTACTTAGGTATTTTCCACTACAATCAGTATTACTTTACTATTGAGTATCACTAGTAAGCTAGTTCAGAATAGCATCACCCTACATCTTCTCATAGATAAAATGAAAAAATAAACTCGGTCACTATAAAAATATCTTTATATCCATGCTGTCGATTAAATACATACTCCAAGATTGGAATAACCAATTTTTTTGTCGGTACTCGGTACTGTGTCTATTGTTCTAAAATGATATCAAGATGATCACGTAGATTCAAAAATAAACTACGTAAAACGTTTCCTGCGTTCAAAATTCTTTTGGATCCACGGGGTGAATAACATGGTAATGATTCACTATAGTGATTTTGCACGTTTTTTTATACTAAAACATAATTGTGGAGTTGAAAAATGTAATATAAAGAACGATGACTTTTCATGGCCTTGGGATGCTGACGAGTTGTATATTTTTGTATATGAAGTAAGTAAGGCCTTTACTAACAAAACAAAAAAACAACACTCAAACTGGTATGGTACCGATACTATTTACTAGGTATATCAATTTGTAACTTGAAATCTAAAGACTTTTTTTTTTTTTGGAATATGCACCACGATCCTGGCGATCCGTACTGTTGATGTAACTAACTGAACTAGTGTTTTCTCGGCGACATTTCTGGTGTCCCTTATATCAATATGTCAGTCATGGGTGTGTGTCATACAAAATTTCGTGTGAAACATTTGGTTTCTAAATTTCATTAGGTATTAAAACGTAAAATACAGCACTGCGAATGCCAATTTTACAAAATGATAGTAAGTATATTTTAGCTGATGTTGCTTAACTTTTGCTATCGAAAAGAATAAGCCCACACACACTACACAAAGTGAACCTGAAGATAGACCTTAAGCAACACAACAAAAGAAGTATTACGTACATATATTTCTCGAAAAGCTCGTTTTAAAATGATGAAGAACCATCTGGAGGTCCGCCCATTCTATTTATAAGTGACTCGGTTGGTGAACAATGACCTTTAATGCCATGGCTTGCACCAGAACTACTCACGCACCATATCACTTTAGCTACCGAGCCACCAGGGACGAATTTAGAGCATAGAGGTGTGTAAATATAGAGTGCTTTATTTTATTTCTTAACTAGGTAAAAAATAGATATTTAAAGAGGGCTGAGACAGTTCTATTAAAAAAGAACTTTACTAATAGCCACTCCCAAATATATTTTTTTTACTTAATATTAATGCTACAAAACCCCTTTGTCGGTAACGTGTGTCGGTAACGCTTATAAATGTTCATGAGTGGCATGAACCACTTAAGTAGGTATCTTATCATCAGTTGGGTCGCTGTATTTTATTATTTTATGACTATTTCTTATAAATAAAATATAAGACGTAAATACGGCCCTGCTGTTTCAACGTGGTTCATCACAACCGAAACACTGTATTACAGGTTATTTTAACACGAAGTCTTTGTTTTCCGCACCTTCATTAGTACTGAACTGAACACTCCTCAATACTACGCAACAAAAGTGTCTTTATCTGCCCACATTAACAAACGCGAGCGGGACAAACTTATAATAATGTTTAAAGTGCGAAAGAGAAGGGTGAGGGGAAAAGTCCCTTGTGAGGTAATGTACAATGTTGATGACCGTGAGTGAAGGCCACGCAATCGGTCAGACAACCAAATGTCACGGCCGTACGCGACAGGAACTGCGTCACTGTAGAAAGAAAAAAAATCGGTTAAGTGCGAGTCAGACTCGCGCACGAAGGGTTCCGTACCATTATCTATACAAAAACGGCAAAAAATCACGTTTGTTTTATGGTCCCTTAAATATTTATTTTATTCTGTTTTCTTTTTGTATTTATTGTTATAGCGGCAACAGAAATACATCATCTGCGAAATTTTCAACTGTGTAGCTATCATGGTTCATGATATATAGCCTGGTGACTAACGGACGGACGGACTGACGGACAGCGGAGTCTCAGTAATAGGGTCTCGTTTTTACCCTTTGGGTACGGAACCCTAAAAAGAAAAAAATACGTGACTCAGAGACAGGTAACCGCCAAATTGGCAGCCATCTTGTGGCCGGTTGGTTACGATTACGAAATGTTTTGACGAGGCCCTACTTGATCTGACTTAAATTAGTTTTTGTTTCGAAATTAAAAGAGAAAGTATAGTTCTAGCTTTTAGAACCGCAGATTCACTTGCATCTTAGTCAATATTCCTGTAGGAATAAAAAGCTTTTCGCTTAACATTTTGCCTGGAAAAGGAAGCATTTTTTTTTGTCCTAATTTAGAATAAAACCTCGTTCGTACATTGTCATTACTATTTTATTTAATTATTTTATTAATCTGAAGTCCAAATTAAAACGTTCCATTGTACTACGTTACATACTATCGACCTTCTGAAAAGTGCGCCCGAACCACATTTAAATTGAAATGCTGTCCTTTGCACACTTTCGACACCCAACTGGCACGCAGCCTTGTCTTTAGAGTGGCAAATGGCAATGACATTGACTTGGTTACTAGCAGGAAACGGAAGAATGGCATTATAGCGAATGTACCTGTTTAATTGTGGCTGAGAAATGTCATATGATTACAAAATTATACTTATTTACTACATTTTTGGTTATGAAAGTACCTGAACTGAACCTTTTTCTCCAAGAAACATAAGGTCGAAATTAAAAAAAAAATGGCCTACTCACAAAATTAAATGTGGTGGCCGCTGCTTAAGTCATTAATAAAATCTAACGTAATGTGTGTGGTCCCTAATAGTAAAGGTAGTAGAAGAAAGTAGTCAGAGCATCACTGCATCACCAGCTGATGGCTATTTGTATTTATTTGATTCTGAAAATATCCCGTTCTTAAAATGTCCCTTGGTCGTAAAATGTTCCTGTCTCATTTGACATTTTGGGAAAGGAACATTATGAAAAAGGGTCATTCTGCGACGTATTGTTTCAATTTTGTGTGCCTCGCGCGAGAATCGAACTCATGAACTCCGTATCGAAAGCTTAGGCTCAGACTACTATACCACTAAAGTAGTATAGGTATACCATGAACAAGTTTGAAAGCATGTAATTGGATGTTATTATAACTTTATTATTTGTGTACAAAACATGCTTACTTACATTTGTGTAACATAAGTTACACCTTACAAAAGATGTTAAATGCAACACTTACAAGCCCAACTTTTCGCAATAGATAGCCACTTATGTTAATGTGTTACGCCAACATAGAAACAGCCAACGAGCAAATTGTTGCATAAGGTGTAGGTACAAGACCGGACTGTATCAAAGACATGTCTAGTGGACAGCACAGCTCATATGCTTTACCCTGAATTAAGACTAGGAGCCATATTTTTGAATCATCATCAGCCTGTATCAGTCTACTGCTGGACATAGGCCTCTCCCATGGCACGCCACTCAGCTCGGTCTTCAGCCGTTCTCATCCAATTTCTGCCCGTATTCTTACGAATATCATCGTCCCACCTGGTTTCAGGACGTCCTACACTACGTTTACCGATTTGCGGTATCCACTCTAGAAATCGTCTGCCCCAACGGCCATCAGTTCTACGACTAATTCGCATACGAAAGAGTAACTTTCGCATGCGAAATTGTATGGTAATCGCATGCGAATGCTACTTCCTTATGTGAATTCGATTCGAGTGATTTAAAAATACGGCTGTAGATGAGGCCTTAGTCGACCACGTGGGCCCAGTGTGAATAATTGGTCAACTTCACACTCATCTAAGAATTTTTTCACGTAATTTTCCTCTCGATTACGATGTTTTCCTGAAGGAAGTTGAAACTTAGGACTGACTTTCAGGATTCCTATACGTTTATTACAGAATAAATTTTATTGTAAAATACGCGGCAGGTGCTGTATCCAGTACAAGAATATAACGAAAAAAAACGCGAATTTGTTCCATTTTATCGTGCGTATTCTGCTCGTTGTTAGAAAAGGACAACAGCCTAATTTTCATGACTGGTACATGGTACACTTAGATAAAAAAGTGTTCTTTTTGCTGTTGTTATCCAAGTCTCGTTCGGCCTTGGCCCTCGTAAAAACGTGACGACAAGTTTAAAAAAAAACTACCTACTGTATTTTTTATAATTGTGCCGGCATTTTACGCTAGTTTCTGCCGTGAAAAAGATTTTCTTAAATTATTCTTCTCGACTAAAACCAATGTCACCAAAATAAGTATGTTCATTGATACCTAAGCATCAAATAAACAGCTATATTCTTGTTTACATAAATATTCTGTACCTACTTAATTATTAATGCCCTTGGGAGCTAACAGAAAATCGATGAGAAATGAGACACACAAGTTTTTCAACTGCAGACATTATTTTCGTATATTATTTTCTTTTAAAGGTATTCTTTGGAAAGTTGTACCTATATATTTTGTGTAGGTAGGTGGTTTTGGTTGGAATATTTTAGTTATTTCGCTCGCGAAAAATTTTGTTTAAATTAATTCTAAACTCTATCGTAATCGTAATACACTGGGAGTTAAGATCGACAAAGGGTTAGAGGTTTTGCCTATCCCGTGAGGATATAGGCATGACTTTGTGTATGACAAATAGCCGAGCAATAATATCATTGCTGCCTCGCTTCGCTTAGCAAGTCAGAACGGTTCTCTTCTGCATTAAACTGCCAGATATTAGTTTTTCGATGACACTCGCGAGTCGAAATATCTCCTTTATTCTTCATGACCGCCATATTGTGATATTCGATCTCGTAAACTGAGATTATTACTTTTGGTTCGACGTCCGTTTACGACTGTCTAAATCGTATTTCTAATAATAAAATGTCTCAATTTCGAAACGGTCTATGTTTTATCATGGTTATAAAGAGGTGGTATTAGACATTTTTATGTTTTGTTCGTGTATTGTTGTTCTTATAACATAGAAGGGTTATTCTCCAATGTATCGCTTTCTCTGTCGTGTAATAGTTTGAGCCTGATACCACCCTGGCGGGCGCCATACTTTAGATAGGAGGCTGTTAGTAAGGCCTTCTTATAATTAAAATAATGCAGTTAGTTTTCGCATATTCATATACATTATCATCATATATCAGGGTTATTACAACCATAGTAGAAAGAGGGGGAAGTAGGCTATCTCCGGCCGAATCCGCGATATAATTGCCTACTGTCTCAGGGTTGTCACTTTAAGCTAAATTTTAATTCAATGTCTATAAATTGGCAAAGGTCGGGAAGTTGTGTTTTTTTTACTTGTATTATCTGGGTACAGGGTTTGAAAGATCGGTTTTACCTAAACGATGATGAAACCTTTTACGATCAAAGAAAGAGCGACGGGCCAACTGACGGACGGCGCGGGGCGGTGATGAGCACGAGTAAACAGTAGGTTACTGGTTACTGATAGATGGTACTGTCAACCAATTCATTAGTTTAAAGCCCGGCACTTGCCAAATATAAAAACTCATCTCTGAATAACTGATTCAATGATCATTAGTCAATAAAGTTCAACAAAATGGTTTTCCTAACAAATACTCATTTTTTGTAAAGATACAGAGCAGTATTATTTATGAAAAAAGGGATTGCATTAATTTCGCGGTGCCAAAAAGCCGTGACGCCCGCGAACCTCGTACGGAGTTAGCCCCGACTCCCGACTGGCGCACGGAGAAACCCCGCGAGATTTTGTGTTAGTGTGCGTGCGGCGGCGCATAGATACTATGGCGCGCACATACAAGCCGCGCACGGTGCGTTTGTATGAAGATAACTTACTTCCCCCTCTTTCTACTATGTTACAACCCTCAAAACTTGTCAGACGTGGCGGAACGACTTTTGTTTAGGTCATTTTTGCTCTGCCTACCCCTCTAGAGATAAAGGCGTGATTTGTGTGTGTGTGTAATTTTCGCATATGCTGTAAAGTCGCAATTCTTAGTTACCCGAACTTTAGGCATGCAATGCAAATGCAAGCTCCGTGCGGAGAGACTTACTTTTGTGTATGAACGTTTTCGCGTCCTCTCTTCTGTACCTAAATAAAATATGTATTCTTTGGTTTAAGTTCTCATTCCGGATATCACGGGTTTGATTGTCGAACGACTATATTGTTTTTACTAGGTCGTTTAGGACATTGAAGGTTTAAATACCTGTTATTGTGTCTGTCGAATATCTATGACAAGGGCACTTATTTTACAAAAAATATTTGAAAGTATTTGCACTACAAATTTTGCGGTCTGGTTCAGCTAACTCTTTCATCATTAAATAGCTGCATTATCCAGCGAAGTATCTTAGGCTACTTTTCCCGTGGGAATCTGATACCTCGTTAAAACCTGCGGCAGAAACCTGCTCTTAAGATGATGTGCCCATATTTCGACCTATATACTCATTGAGGAAAGTGGTTCAGTTTCAGAAATAGGTAGGTTTAGGTATACTCTAATTAAGGCTTCTTAAAACTGTCACCCACCAGTGCCTATTTACACTGGAGACACACTACGCAGTCAAACAGCGTACCTATTATTTATAATGAGATATAAAAACGCGTCGTCGCGACCACCACATCCGTCCGCCTCTAGTCAGATAACGTGAATTATTACCATTACTTTAACACGCGTCTACCGAAAAAACTGATCGAAAAAATGTAGGTTAAAATTGTAGACACATTTTTTATTGGTTCGAATATAGTAATGTTGGTATTGTAGAAACCAGAAATCATAATTTTTAGGTTGTAAAATAAAATTTAAATCTGATGATAGTCATCGTATATCGTCGAAACGTCGAGGCTAATGCCTCAATGAATAACACTTGTTCGTAGTTAAGTAATAAAAACTACCAATATGTTTTCGTAAAGACCCTGTATAACTGTAAATATATTGTATTGTAGTTATGTTTATTAGTGTTTGAGTACAAAGTATTTCTGTTTACTTACTCGTTTCGTAGGAAATCCGGCGCTATTTATAAAGTGGACCGACCTTACTACAAGAAAAAACTCTATTAAACTGACATAATCATAATCACACGGCTTAGTGAAGACAGAATTAGTAAATTTGTAGGCTTGAAAGCTTGAAAATTATGTAACTGATTTTGTTGCTACATATGATACTTGTGTGTATAAATGTACATACATGCACGCACATTGCTATCCGCACACAAGGGCGGGTTTGTATGTGCGCAAAACCACAAGTAGGTATAGCCTAGCGGCAGTCGTGAGATAAAACGAGTGTACGCATAATTTTAGTCACCATATTTTCTCGTGTGTCCTATCTATTCTACGCCTATGTTTCTATACTCCGAAACCGTCGCCTCCTTCTACTGTTTCCTACAGAATGCTCGGGAAGAAAAGCAGCTAAGAACTTTTTTATCTGCCAGTTTTTTTATACCTTAAGTACCTACTTATATCCAAAACACAAACACATTAGAATCGTAAACTAACGCAATACTTGCTCTGATTCTCTTCTGCTGGTAACGCGTTTTTTTTTTGTATCGTTTGCTAAAGACTGACCTGGTTTCAGATTGTAGGTCGTATCGCATCATCCACCGGCTCGATTCTACTCGTGATCGAAATTATCCAACGTATTATCTAACTCTTTTGCTCACTAATGTGTAGGTAGAAATGTTGTTTGATTTTAATATGTATTTTTAGCTTTGAGACGATTTGGTTTGATTGAAAAGTAAGAGCTATATAAAATATACAGGGTGATAATTTAATTGCGTGCTCTAGCTCAGTGGGTGTTTTAGTATCGATAAAGAATCACATAAAAATATTTTAAAAACACCAACACCAAAAAATAAAAATTTCCACATACAAAATTATTTGATTGGGAAATTTTGTATGGGAAACAACCAACATTTTTTGTAAGGACGATTTCTTTTAATGTTTATGTGACCCTTTATCGTTTATAGAACACCCCTTGACATTAACACCCTGTATATCTGATTGGTGTATATCTACTCAATTAGTCATGAAAGCTCAAATATGTAAGTATACGCCAGCATTTTTTATGCTAAATCTGAGATAAATAAAATGAATCATAAATTGAATCACTGATTTCTGAAGAAAAATACTAATCCACTTCTTGGAAGGAGAAATAGGTAACTAAATCAAAGATATAAAACCTAATTTCATAGAAATATGATTTGATACATTTTTTGGACAATTCTGGGGATCTTTATAAAAACGTTATGATTTCTTTTGAAAAACTAAAGTGAACAAATCAAATCTTCTTTCTTACTCTCTCTGTCTTCTTAACTTGAACATATAAGGCTATAAATATACAATTAAAATATTAATTTTGTATCCAATAGGAACTTTATCTACTTTGAAAAGTACAAGATCTAAAATGTACCTATACCTACCTATATGTTTAATAATGTAGGTGTACTACTTTTGCTCACGGAAAAATAAACTGTCTAATAAGTACTGTCTGTTTTCTTACATTTCTGTATGAAATTCTTATATAAATATTCCTCTTTTTCAGGTAACTGTCTGCTGATTTTCCTTCAAGTTACACAGTAAGGTCACAGTGTAAGTAAAAGGCGCAGTAAGACATTTCGTCAGTGACCTTGAGGTCATTATCTAGTTTACGTTCGCGCGATACAGAAACGCACTACTTTTCACTCGCGACGCGACCTCTGTATAACGTTTACCTACTACAAGTATGATGTCGGGCCTAAATAGCGTCATCACATCTCTTTCCTAAGTTTACGAACGGATAAATCCATGGAAAAGGCAACGAAAACAACATAACCAATCTTGCACTTGCACTTCTCAATACCTGCCATACTTGATGAGTATAAGACTCAATTCATTTATTTCTTAAACAATATACATCGCATTGAAATATAGGTAGTAAAAGCAAAATAATTATATAAAACATAAAAACGAAATCACACAAGGCATAATTTTAATTAAATAGTAATTAATTTAATTGAAACAGTAAAATAATTCTATGACAAAATAAAAATAGAGAGTATACTTAATGCAAAATGCATATGAGTATACCCTCAATTGAGGAAGCCCATGTGGACTGGGCGCTGATGAAGTGTAATAGTATACTTACTATTTACTATTTTTACTGTGGAAAAGTTCTCATTTTGCCATATTTTCTTCGGAATCTTTTGTTGAGCAAGTCATTGTTCACCCCTTTTCCATTCGGCAAGACGATGTTAACTCACGCATATATACCATTTTGAAGGTTCTCAAATAAAGTGGATCCCCATTCCCCATTTTGCCAGGAACCAACTTAGCGTAACGAATTTTGGCCTATTTCTGTCATCTTATTGGTATGAACGTATGATTCTTTTATTATAGGCCTATTTTTTATGAGAACAAGGAGAGAGTCAAGGCATACCTTTTTTAAGTAGATTAATGACTTAAGCACAAATTTTAGTGTAGGTACTTGAACTTAATTTTCTATTTACACTTTTTACTCATGTTTACTTATTCTAAAATATGTATGATTTAATAGAAAGACGTATAAAAATGCATACCTTTTTACCTAAACATAATCACGACTAATCTATTCGGCTTTTACAGCATGACCGGGAAGAAAAGCGGCTGGTGCATTCCGTATTTTATCATCTAATATGAAACGATTAGAGGATGTTCCTCTAAATGGCCCCCAACATGAAAGAGTTTCATCACCCGAACATAAAGCTAGACGTACATTGATAAATGTGCGTAGTCCCTAAACTCGCCCGATCGCCTCCGCGTAGCAGGGTCAGTTCACACCGGGAAGCGACGCGCCGCGGCGCGAATCTGCTTGAAAATGCAGCTCGTTGTATCATGAAGTGAGAGACTGAACCGCGCGCGCCGCGGAATATTTTCGAGTTCCGATACTTAAATGTCTATGTTTTTGCATTAGTTTTCTATATTGGGAGCAAAGTTAAAGTTCTATCTATAGGTATATTGAGGGCAATTCGGCCGCGCATTAAATCACTAAATTGTGACTGAAATAGTCACCTGTCATTTTCTATTCTAAGAGAACAAAAGAGACGACAATAGTTTTAGTTCAGATGTAGTTCAGCCGTGCTCTCACCGAATCGATAGCATTGTATCAAGCTCTTGAAAAGTGCGAGCCACCTCGCGTCGCATCGCTCTTCGGTGCGAACTGTTTCTAAGGAGGTATGGTAAGGTTGGTAAGGTAAGGGGGTTTTCCCAAAGGAGCTATTACCGGCCCGATTCAATTTACGGCTTGAAATACTCGTCTTGATCGTCCCAGGTAGACGTTGCTTTATATAGCGCTTTTTCTTCATAAATGTTGGATATAGAAGCTCCTTTCGCGTGGGAAATGTAATTACAACGTTGTATTTCGAAGGAAAATATTTTTTCTTTACAAAAGTACCTACCTTTTTCTTATCGAGTGGGTTTTTGAGTCGAATATGTTAAGAACGAACCTACCTAAATGCTACTGTATTCTATGATATTTCTGTAATTTTTTGGGATTACATAATATCTTTAAGTAATTTTATGAAGCCAGTTAAAACGACGTTAAACGCTGAAACTTAAAACTACAATAAATTTACCCAATGCAACAGAACGTGAAGTAAAAAAGTTAGACCATAAATTAACCCGTAATCTTTGAAGTAAATCAAAAAGTTTCCAAGCATGACATTTTTTTGTACAAAACAGACTCTAAAGGCAACATTAGTAGTCATTTAGGCAGTCACGCGCGCCAGGAAATGTCGTTGACAGTCTGATACATCGTTCCCAGAAATGAGACACAAATTATATACTTAGGTATAGTATAGTACGTGTCACGTCTACTCTATTTAATCTATGACTAAGTGCCTATCAGCTCGAGTGAAAAGATTGAGATGAATCTTCATTGCGTACTCTTGTTATTTGCGAAGGCCAATCCCTTTCGTGCCATCGACCCGATGTCCTTTCTGTAGGACATGTGCGACTAGACATTCAAATAAATTATTTCGTCAAATTAAAGGTCAATAAAGGCGTCCGAGGTTACATAAGCAAATATAAATAAACATTGACCCTTAATGCTATTAACGTAATTAATCCTGTCAACACAGTCTAGTGAGTAAAATTATCATCTGGTTTTTACCCGTGAAATGTTTTGATGTAATTAATTACCGCTAATATATCTGGACACCCTAAGTCAATATTGTAAACACGTTTAAGTATATCTACTTGCTGTGCGTACGGTCAATACTCCTCTCACGTCACTACAGTCATATAAATGTAGGTATAATTCTGAGGCACTCTGGGTGGCAGGAGGTATGTTTAGAACGATGACCCCTCTGTATCTTTTATTACTTTTAGTGTATGCTCGAAATATGAACTTGATAATATAATACATACATACATGCAATCACGCCTGTATCCCTTACGGGGCAGGCAGAGCTTGAACGACCTCATTATAGGGCATTTTCGCCACGTCTTGTTAGTACTCATCTCCCTCTACTTATTCAGTTTTTTTTTTTTAAATTAGAAATGGGTTTGCTCTTGACTCCAGTCCAGGTCGGGAGCGACTGAGACGGAGTCGACGATGGAGCGAGCTCACCCAGAAGATGCCTGTTCACTCTAACTTTGAAGTGTTGGGGGTTGTAAGCATTCGGAAACACAGACACAGGTAGAGAGTTCCACTCTTTTGCTGTGCGCATTATGAAAGAGTTTTGGAAGCGCTTAGTCCGTATTAGTGGAATATCGATGGTAATTCTGGGAAGAAAGACAGCTGGCACATTCTACCTTTTTTATAGCTCTCAGTCTAGCAAGGAAGACTATTTGCATGCTCGAAATATGAACTTGTTATTAGAATATGACTTCAATGTTTTTGTGTAAAATACGTAAGCTACAAGATCTTCTCACGGATTTGCTTACGTTATAGTAACGACTATGGCGAATGTTCTACAGATCTAGATAAGATTGTTCATAGTTACTTACATTACAAGACGTTACGCCATGTTTTACCTATGTACCTACCTATTGTGAAATTCGGTAATCTAAGAATGATTTTAGTCGCGTGTAAAAATTCTTCGAGTGTTACGATTTGTTTCTTTCATTAGGTATTTCTATATTTAGCTTGTAGGTTTGTGTTATAATTAATAAATTGGCGATTTAGAATCGAAAACATTTAAAAGTTCGAAATAAATTTTGAACTGTTCATTGATTTCGGTTATCTTTCCTATTCGATCTTTTTTGGTGTTTATACATGGATGAATATACTTAGATATATATTATGATACTTACAGTAGTTGTTGATTGGCATGAATGATCTGTCTGTACTGCGTTAATAGTTTTCTCTGCATCGGAAGGTACAAGTTGTTGGACTCATATATTCTATTTGGCAGTACATATTATCGTCATATACTGTCAAACTTAAACAGATCTCTAACTATACCGATACGTGTGATAAAACAGAGACATATTAAGTTACTATGAGCATCTTTTCTAGGTAACCGCAATACACATATGTTTACTAGCTAAGCAAAAAATCTGTCTGCGTAGGTACCTAAGTGTACCTACTCTTAGCAACGTAACACGTGAGAATGATAACGTAAGAAAAGACACGTTTGAAATTCACAAGCTATATTTTTCTGTGGCTTTACTTACCTGCACTTACTACTTACAATTAGATATTTAGTATAGATTAGTTACTTCCATGTTCGATTCGCTTATAGAGAATACCTACTCCTATAAATAGGGGGTTTCGGTGTTTCGTAATTTAGGCTATAATCATCTGAAAACCCATCACATAATCACATCACATAATAGAGCCTTTTAATAGGCCACAGACGCTTTGCTTACCCTTCAAACAAAGTTTTACTGAATATTATAATAATAGTAATTAGTGTCAAACTAATCTTGAAATTGATTTACCCGGGGAACTGGAGTCGAAAGTCAAATATTAAATAAGTATTCAATCAATCAAATCGAGTCAATTTGTTTAGGCTTATTAATTGGGTTTTTAATATCTGCTTGCTTGTCTAAATTGTAAAAGTTGTTGTAAGCTTTGCAAATAAAATTATTAATATAGGTACCTACCTAAATAAAGGTTATTTTGTCTGGAAATAAGTTAAACAGCTGATCTTTTAACTTTTAACTTGAATAGTATCTATATACCTATCTACTTATTTAATTTTAGATAGCTGTTTCGCCGTTTTTTTTTCTTTTAGCATGAAAATAACACAATGTTCACTGTTAACACAATACACAGTTTTTTTTTAAAATAAGGTCGTTAACGCCCTGCCAACCGCGTAAAGGATAAGGTATGAAGGTTAGGTTAGGTATTTCTAACATGATTAGCTATATTTGTGCATCTATTCCATAGGGGCATGTAATCAAGACTACTCTTCAATTTTGTAAATTACTTTCGTGCACGACTAAGCATTTAAATTCGAACTAACTTTAATTACTTAGTACGTAGTATTTTGTAACTTGAAAGCTTGTTTATTATTTCTTGTTATAACTAAAGGCAGGCAACATCTGCTATTGCAAAAATGAAACTTACCTACTTAAGACTAAATTATGATACTAAGAACTTTCCTAATGTCCTTTTGGTAACTTAACCAGCATAGTAGGCTTTGACTGTTTAAAAAAAACAACCAATTCAGATCTCTAAAGAATAAAGAAAACTGAACTCGAACTTCAAAGAGTTTTCATAACCATACTCAGTTTGGTATCTCTTATCTTCTGAAACATGAAAAGCATATAAAACTGACATTAACCTAGAAAGTGGGTTATATTACACATTCTTTGAACCACTTTTTATGTTTTAAATCAACAGACAGCACCGTCAAGGCTAAACCGTGTTTAACCTCAGATCAAACTGATAACTCTTTATTCTATAGAACAAATTCCTAGTAAAGGACCCCCTTTGTTCTCTACTCTCGGGGTTTTATATGGGTGTGACAGGGACGGGTGTAATGTTTATCGGTCATCTCCCTCACGCACTACCTGCATTTTTTATAAGACATACCTGTACCTACATCCCTGCTTAGGGTGAGTCAGTGTGGTCACGCACACTCACACACGAAAGTGTTGAATTTATTAAATTGTATCATATCGACCACTCAAACCTATTGTGTGACAAATTTATGTATTTATTTTATCAACCGATTCAATGTTTTTTATTAAAATAATAAATACGAAATAAGACATGCAACAAATTGTTAAATACCTAAATAACGTAGGTACTTACTGTTAAATAAGTAATAGAAATTAAAATATTAGGTACTAATTTAATATTTTTCAAATATGTAGTTGGCCGGGCAACAAGCGTTGCTCTTTTATTAAAAAAAATATAAATTTACTGTTCGAATAATGATTATTTATGAAACAAATAACAATTCTTTGAGATTTTCACGTTATTTACTTATCGTAGATACGGCTAAAAATAACTCAAAAATATGATCAAAGAGGAACAAAAATAAAATTTTCCCCGCCGCGTTCACATTTTCATCACAAAATAAAAGAATAAACAAAAGAGTAATAATAAAATATATTGCTTTGAATTCCTTTGTCGATCCGATCACCTTTTGTACACGGATGTACATTATTAAGGTAATATCTGTTGTGGGTGTTTCGACCTCTACGGTGGTTGCTCGCCTAAATTATACCGTCTGCTATGTGGAGTGTACTGGATACGTATACAGGGTGTAACAGAAAGGGTATATGCATCGAGAAATGTGTGAATCTACTCATGAAACTAAACAACTTTCCCTAAGAAACATAGGTCGAAAAACGAAAAAAATATCGTGACCTTTCATACTAAATGCATCAGCTGATAGCGTATTTAGTATGGGAAGTCAATTTTTTTTTTCGTATTTCCATCTATGTTCCTTAGGGAAAGTTGTTCAGTTTCATGGGTAGATTCACACATTTCTCGATGCATATACCCTTTATGTTACACGTTGTATATAAAATAAAATGAGAGTCAGACCGTGTAAGAGGCGAGAAGTTATGCGTGTTTCCTTTTCCTCCTGCGAATGCGCATTTATTTATTGTTTTTTTACGGTCTCTTGGTCATTTTGTTACCGACCGCCTGCCTGTCACCCCACTTGGGTAACAAGTGTTTATTATTAAGCGATTCATTATATTAAAGTAAATTAGGTACACATTAAAAAAATGTAGGTACAATCATAAAATCACATATCTCTCTATGTGCGTGTGTAATCAATCACAGGTTATTATAGTAAACTCACGCACAGGCAAGACTTTTACAAACACAAGTATGGCCGAGCGGCAGTCGTGAGTTAAACAACTATGCCTGAAAGGCAGTAACCCAAAAGAAGCACTACTTATGTATTTTTTATGGAACCCAGTCCAGCATAAACGTAACATCTATACCACAATAGAAGTGTTTCTAAAATATTGTCCTTTTCGTTTGTTATTTATTACAATAAATACGAGTAGCTCAAGTAGCTAGGTAGTAATATACAAAACGTACTGCCCTCTCTAACACCCGGAAAATACCGTTAATATTTGCAGCAAAGTTACCTGTGCGGTAGTATATGAACTTCCCCTGGGTTTGGATACAACAAAGGGTCTTACTGGACATGAGTCAGGGCTGCTACCTATAATTCCCTTAAATATCCCTTATCTTGTTGGGTTGATTATGTATTTCTTCCGTGGAAAAAAATAGCCGATGTGTCTTCTAGTTAACTTCACTCGCTGACTGTGAAGTAATTTTTAAAATACATTGATTTTGAGTCACCAACATCACAAACAAAAATACCAATATACCTTCTTTAAAGCACTTTTTGCTTCTGGTGTCTTCTTGAGATAATGACAGCAAATATTCTGAAAGCTTATTAAATAAAAAAACCGCAATGTTGGCAACCCTGAAATGGGGAAATAACCCCAACCAGAAACACAGCCCAGCGGGCTTATGATGCGCACTGTAGACTTCGTTTTGTCTACACATTATGTCTTTCGTTGCGCACTTCACAACGGAACATGACAGGCATTATTCATAGTGAAGTATGCAACACATGTAGACAAATCGAAGTCTACAGTGCGCATCATAGCCCTGCAGGAGTGATTTATACATATTACATTGCTAAATTTGCTAACTGGGAAGAAATTATAGTTATATTTGTGAAGGTCTTCGTAGGTATGTAGGCTAGGAAGAGATCTAACTAATTTGTCTACACCTGCTATTTAGTTTTTTTTCCTTTCTAGGCTAGGCTTGAGTAAAGAACCTATTCCAATAAAAAAAAAACAGCGTGCTGGTAAGACTATTTTTTTTTAATGTGAACACTAAAATAAAAATAAAATAAAATAAAAAAATAAAAATGTTTTATTTCGGATTTCGAGATCCATAGATACAGTTTAGTTTACATGAGTACACACAGTGGTTAGTTTACATGAATATGTTTTTAAATACAAAATATATATAAAACTTAGATGAAAGCATTAATTGTTACATTAGTTAATGAAATGAGAGTTTGCAAGCCTGATATTTTCTTTTGTTAATTGTTATATAAAGAGAAGAAGCTTTACATATTTTGTATATCATATCTAAAGACTCCAAACCAATGACCAATACGCGAAGCGCAAAAAAAGTTTAATTTAAATGTTGACCTGTGGCGCCGATTCTTTTTCGTCGATACAATCTCGACTCGACATGTCGGTATTTTCCTCGGGTTGATCGAACCGGAAAACCGTACATTTTATTACCTTTTTGTTCGGTTATTGTTTTGCTTTCAACAAACTCTGTTCCCCATTGTTAGTTAAGTTATATTTTGGTAACAATATGAAAGGGTAAAATATCTTTCTTATTATGCTGTAAGTATAACAGAAATATACCGTACTTCGTGATGAAGGAAAAATCGTATACATTTGGTTGTGACTCTTCCCAAGTCGAATGATCAGCGATGTTCTCGTATTGTTTTAATCACAATATTGAAGTGTTCCAATTCAAGATGGCCTCCAAGTCGACAATTTTCCTATTGACATTTTCTAATTAATACCTAAATTAGACGAACTGTTGACACAGTACTTAGTGCCACCCAAAAGCCTTTATAATCATCGTGACAATATATATACAGGATGCTCCGCAAACAGTGGCGCGTGCTAAGATTTACTACAGAACAGGCAACGGTAGCGATTCGGCGAAAACACGATCTAACTAAAATAAGACCTTACATGTAATTCTCTATCATGAGAGAACAGAAAGAGACGGCACTAAGGCGAACTAATTTTAATCCTTCTATGGATAAAAAATCGTGGTGTGGGAGGATATCGAACGAAAACTTTTAGTTATGAACGAATTCTATCCGACAGGATTAAAATTAGTCCGTTAAAAATGCCGTCAGTATCTGTCCTCTCATGATCATGGCACGAATTGACACATAAGGTCTTATTTAAGTCAGATCGTGTTTTCGCCTAATCGGTATCATTGCTGGCGTGCCTGTGACTAGCCACCTGCTATGCGAATAAATTGCTTGGAACATGCTGTATATAGCGTTCATTGTTGCTGAATTAATAGGGCACAGTAATACAGGGTGAATTGTTGCTTACTCGTATTTTGTAGAAATAGACTGCTTTATGTTAGTTGCTCCTATCATGTAATAACTATACTATACCGGGTTTAAGGGACAGCGTACCAAAAACTAATAGGTATACTCTACCAGTCAGTGTACCGAAAACTGAAAAGGGTTGCTTAGTCAATGAAACTGAGCAACTATCAGCAGGAAATTCTTTCAATGAAAACAATCTATCGAGGTGGTCATTTTGTATGGGAAAGTATTTTTTTTTTCATTTCCTGAAAGTTTTACCTGGTGATAGTTGTTCAGTTTCGTCGACTGAGCTACCCCTTTCAGTTTTCGGTACGCTGTCCCTTACACCCGGTAGTATTGTATCAAGTCAGTGACTCGACTGCCTGTTTGTCATCTCAGCATCAGTCATCAAGGTCGTAAGTTCGATTTCAGTAAAAATAACATGAATCATTGCTAAATAGAACACAAACTAATGAGCACACTGTGGTGTACCTATTTGTCAGGGCCTTGATTTCATGCGTAGTTCGTAGGCTCGATCGATTCGATAATGAACAACTACCTTTTTTTTTATATTCGTCTGATTAACAGATTGGTATTTAAGTTTCAAAACAAAACTCCGTGATACATACATAAAGTCACAAATTTATCCTTTACAGGGTAGTCAAAACTCGTGATCATCATCATCACCCTGTATCAATCCACTGATGTCACATGGTACGCTACTCAGCTTTCAGGACGTCTCTCTAAATAAAACTCATATATACAACAACGTGTAACAGAAAGGGTATATGCATCGAGAAATGTGTGAATCTATCCATGATACTGAACAACTTTCCCTAAGGAACATAGGTTGAAATACGAAAAAAAAATTTGACTTCCCATACTAAATACGCTATCAGCTGATGCATTTTGTATGAAAGGTCACAATTTTTTTTCCGTTTTTCGACCTATGTTTCTTAGGGAAAGTTGTTCAGTTTCATGGGTAGATTCACACATTTCATGATACATATACCCTTTCTGTTACACGTTGTATAGTACTCGTCAGAAATATACAAATTTTAATCACGTAGTACTTTTGTTTGTTCCGAAAGAAAATCCTCAGAGTTGGCAATACACGACAACTTTCGTATCTCATTCCTGTCATATAATGAGTTGGTTCATAGTAAGTTTCGCCAACTAGACTAAAATAAACGTATAGATAGGGCAAGTAAAAGTATTTGGAGCAGCTACTTTTATCATATTGTGTCAAACGCCAAATACTGTCATCATTCCTCGGATCCCTACAGACATCTCAGGTGCTAATAAATCAGAGACCTTACCACAACATGTTTTCAAACTCGTTGAGGATTTGACATCTTGATTACGCAACTAAGTCATCACATTTCAATTTAATACAAAATTCTTCTTCTGTCGTATGGGTTTCGAGTCGATCGACCTGGTGTCAGAGTTTCTAAACCGCCTAATAGCACAGCTATAGGCCTCTGACATTGTTTGTGTACCGACAAAATATTTTATTAACAGAAAATTACTTAGATCAAATTATGGTGCCATACCATAGTTTGCCTCAGCTCAGCTGATAGGTCATTTTACCAAGATCCTAGTCCATAATAAACACAGGCTTCAATCTGGACTGTCACATGCTCGGTCTATACATGTTTTTTTACATCGTCGACTAGAAGTTTCACCCCCTCTGAGACGTTGCGTAATTCCGGAGAACTTGGTGGGTGTAATCCTATTATCTTATATCAAGTTATGTCTAATGAGTAGCCTTTTGGCGGAATGGGTGTGGGCAGGCCCTTATTTGGGGAGGAAACGTCCCCTGCCTTGTTTATTTGTAATTTGATGGCATTATGTGGAAGAATAAATATAGCTGTAGCTAATCTATTCAAAATTAGTTATTTAAGGCGACTAGATTATTCGCTCAAAAGGTAAGTTACTGCAAATACTCAGTGTATTTATTTATTTTTGTGTTAAGCTTCACTGTCAGTACTAATATCAGCTCGATCAGACAATTTGTATGGGCCAGACAACTTTTTTTAATTTCCTGAAAGAATTCCTTCGTGAATTTTGTTCAGTTTTGTTGACTGAGCAACCTCTAACAGTTTGCGGGAAACTGTCCCTTGCACCCCGTATGATAACATTGGCTATGTTTTAGTAATAAATTGTGTACCATAAAATTACCAGAAAGTATACTTTATTTTCCTTTGACTTGTTACAGGTTTTTCCGATTCAGTTCACCATAATTCCTTTAACAATGTCATCTGAGTTCCCATTTTTAGTGGGCTTCTTCTAGAAATAGTTGGTTTGGTTCCGAAGTTTCTCCCCGACTTAACTTCTGAGTTACCATTTATAAAGAAACGGTTCTAAGAATCCGACGTTCAAAAACAGACCAGCTGTTACATGGAAAAAATATTTTATGCCGTCACGTTTACTTTCCGACATTTTGTTTATATTTTATCGACTATTGGTTGCCATTATAGAATGTCCTAGCTGCTTCGACTCCCAGACGGCAATGCTAATTTTATGGTGAATCAAAACATCGTGAGAAAACCCTCGCACACATACGAAGAAATTCAAAGGATATGTATTAAGTCGACCAATCCGTACTGGGTCCGTCGTGGTTGAATAGGGATTCAGGGTAGGATACTCGGTAGGGATGTATAATGAGCTGATGATGATGATGACTAAAGCGATGGGCTTCAAAACGCAATACACAATTTCTAAAATATCCCCAAAACATGTGAACTAGAACGACTATTCTTAAGCCAATGATACTTTTCTATCCCGGAGGAGCTATACGCACAAGCCATACGTCTGTAGCTACGTATTATATAAACAACAATATTGCCAAAATACGTATTATACGTATTATATAAACAACAATAATAAAATAAGCAATTCCCAGGTTTATTTCAGTAGATTTCTCAAACTCTTCACAAGAAATCCTCTTTAAAATTCACTTCGTACAACAGCTATTGACTACGTCTACAACCGGTCGAATGAAAGACTGCGTCGTTTGCCGAGTCCTTTTTGGTCGTTTTTTTTATCGGCTCGTCTCGTCTGCCACCTGCAGGTAACTGGAGAGCCTCGGAGCATTAACGTCTCTAAGTAGGTAGGTAGGTATTTTCAGTATCGATGGCTTTTGAAAACAGCCGTCGCAATACGTAGTTGCTTTTAAAAATCGGCATTGATTACTCAGTCATCTAGATTTCTAGCCGAAAACAAAACAACAGATACCAAACATTGGAAAAATATGAATACAAATATGAGCCGTGTTGTGCAGGGATTGACCATACTTTAGTTGGAAGCAACCCATTAAGCTATTGGGCCAGTTAAAGTTTGAAGTTACTTGAAAAGTGTGGTAGGTCAGGCAGGGCAGTCCGATTTCAAGAACGGTTTTCGTTTTGATGCTACTAGGCGACATTGGCGAGCATAAAACCAAAAGAACTAGTGTTTTTTCTTCTCTACCTTTTATAATAAAATGCAGACAATTTAATTCACCCAATAGAGTGTCAAGTGCGATACCTACATGCTAAGAAGACTTAAAACTGCTCTCAAGTCAATTCCATCTTCCGCCAGAGCTACCAGGCGTTCATAAAACGAAAGAGCAAAAATAAACACTCCCGCATCTCCCCTTCCGTTTTCACTATATCGCTACAAAATGTGCGTGCGCGCATCCAAGTAAACAGTCCCTTGCCCTTAACCCGGAGCGGAAATGTCGATCTATTTTAGTGACTAAAATAAATGAACGCTCTGGAAGCAAGTTCAGGCGCCCACATATTTTATTACGCCTTCCGTTTGCTGGTAATGTTCTAATGAATTTTCTAAAATGTTTACTTTTGATGGAGTCGCTTGTTTCTGGTTTAGTCGATGGAATGTTCTAGATGTGGCTGTCTGTTTCAATTCAAATATCGGCGTTAATAACAAGACAACGCATTTCTCTTAATGTCAAATAAATAGGATAAGGAGAAATTGACAATCCCTTTGGCTTCAAGGATAAATGAGGCTAGTTAACAAGATAACTTATGTTAGATCGCACAAGCAAACACTCCTTGAATGTTATAATCAGTGTCACCTATGCAATGTAGTACTACCTAAGATTTAGGTAGATAAACTGTCGATTTCGTCAAGTTATCGGGCGTAGGGCTATGCTGCTGTATAGTTTGAATCCGTCCGTTATCTCTACTGGTTTTAACATTGCGCCCGGGAGAAGAAATAGGAAGAGAAAGTAAGCTATATATATATAGGTAAAGTGTTTTATCTTCCATGCTGGACTGGGAGCGATAGTAAAACATAGACTGTTCCAGCTGTCCTTCCGCCATGCTGTAGAAGTCTGCAAAAGGGATTTGAGGGTTAGTGTATTGTAATTTAGGCGATGGGCTGAAAACCTGTCACTAAAGCAATACACACTGCGATCTTTAATTGCTCGCAATACTTGCCTTTTACTAGGAGTGTTACGCTCTACCTACCCCGAAAGGGATAAAGGCCTGACTTTGTGTATGTGAGTGTATGTGTTTTATACCCCCGTTGAGTATGGAAGGATCATCTTCACACAATACCTCCTCGTACGCATCAATAACTAATTACGCAGCGCGCTGAGTCACCCACATCTGCGCCATGACTCAACAGACTGTCGCTTCTGTTTCATTATTCTGTTGCGAAGAACTATCCTTTGTCTTGTTATAAGGGATACAGGGGAATTGGTTTTGTTGTAAATAAAGTAGGTAAATGAAGGAGGACTCGGACTGACCTTCGAAGTTTCGGGGATTGACTTTGCTTGACCTTTTTTAGGTTGCCTAAAATGCCCGTACAAACTGTTTCTATATTTCATACAATATGAAAGAAAGAAATAATAAATTCGCCTCGGGCACGACTCGAACCTGCGACTCTGGAATGCCGATCCATCGCTCTACCATCGGTCCAGCATTGTGAGTGCTAAAAATCCTCAAAAAATAAGTTTTTATATTTTTAGCAGTTTTACGCCGTATAAATTTTTATGTTTTATTTTACTATTTTTTTATTTACCTAAGGAAAATCTATTAGGTACTCCTACAGGAAAACTCACTAAGCCTCGGGCAAATCGCGGTCCGGAAAAGTATCAGACAAAGACGACCAAAATATTTTCAAGCCGCAAACATTTTCACCTCATCTCTATTTTTCTCTTTACGATTCACTCCTCTAACTCACATCTACCCTTAACATCTGAGCAGATTATCCGCAATATCTATGCAGATTCTAAAAGCTCTTCAAAGAAGACTGGTAGTAAAAAAAAAACCTCGTAAACTAACCTGTCGGTAGCACTCCAGACCCTTCACTTTGGTCCCGTTCCTATAAAATTTCTCTCTAAATTCTGGAAGGATTGAAATTTAAATCACAATGCAATGAGTGACGTAGGCACCAGTGGAACTGACAGAGGGTCTTACTGAAGATAGAATCTTCTGATGGGATGTCTCTTTATGGGTTCTTCATACGGACGTGCTGCAAAGCTGATATCTATTTTTAGAGAAGGGGTTATAGCGAATTTAAATTTAACCGTTTAATAGGTACCTTTATCTTTTGGTACATCTACTCTAAATTGTATTAGCGATACGCTGCTCAAGTAACAAATAGTATTTCGCATTTTAGTTTGAAATCCGTAAGTACATACTTAAACTTATTATGTTAAGTCATTCATAAAACAAAAAGATTTGTATTTAGAAAGCCCGTACTCGTAGTTACTCGGTGACAACTGTAAGTAATTTAAATAACGAAACTATAATCTTTCCACTATATGATGATTGGTGATAGCTAATATAAAATTTATTTTTTGCATGTTTTGCATACAACGTGTTTGAGCTTTGAGCAATAATCATAATATGCATGGCAACTACACTGAATTCGTCGTGCAGTTGAACATGCTGTCAATCCACTTTGGAACACCCATTTTGCAGTCGGTCTGCAGTCTGTCTGAGCGCTACATCTTCTTTTGTGATTCGCGACATGTTTTATAAAGAGGACATTCGAACCCACATCAAAAGTGTTTTGAGTCTATTTTCGCATTACTCTGGTGACATTAAGCCTTCGTCTTCATCATTATAGGTGAAAAGAGGACACATGATATGATACCATAATAAATTTTCACTCAATGAACTAAGAACATTTTAACCCCATTGGGAATCAAACTGAGACTTCAACTACACAGTACAGTATGGGGTCATAAATGTTGTAAATCGACCCTTGGAAAGAGACAGTGACGTTTGCATTCGTTATGTATGTCGCAGTCAAGTGGTTGAAATAGCTGTTCAATCAAACATCTAGCCCTTTGATAAAACAACGCCAATCAATCACACGTCTAGTTTTGTAATTGAATAATTGAAGTGCTGATAACAATTAAAATTACAGCTGCTTTGAATTTACCTTAGGATTTTACCTTTACCTTCATTAACTTGTCAACGGTACAAAGAAACCTTTCAAACGTCTGAATCATTCTGCACTTTGTTCTCTCAATCCAAACCAAGCTTGTTATTAATATTAATAATAATAAACCGTATAATAAAAGGGAAATACAGTGGCACGTGCTTCATACTGTCATTATATAATTATGAATAATAATTATTAATAATAAATAATATACCGTGTTGGCAATTATAAAATTATGCTATATAAGTCATACAATCGGAAGTAGCTAGTGGAATTTTGAAATTTCATACAGTGGAGGTATTCTATTGTATTTTTACTTATTTGACTTAATTAGTTACTTAATTTTAAATTTATCGTGTCTTGGAAAAGAAGACATTGTATTAGGTTATTGTTTGCATAAAATTGCGCAAAAATAAAGAGCCCGCAGTTTCTTAAAAAATCGAATTTAAGACAGTTGTAATCACCTGTTGATTTTATATTCTTCATAATTTCAGGCTATGATAAGATGTAAAGAACCTAAAAAAGATATTAATTAGCCAAAATTGGCACTACCCTTATTTACTGAAATTGTGAATTAAGTTGCGGGAAAATCGTTTGTTAATAAAAAAAAATCCCGTGTTTCTCCTGGATGCATTGTTTTGTTTTATTTAAGCCACAATGTTTGGGGGCGGTTTAATAAATGTCTTCTTCACAATGCCAGCGCCAAGAAAGAAGTATGACACACAATAATTCAGGGTATCTGGCAGGAAATCTGGAAGCGGATATTCATCAGTTTTGGAACACTACTTAGTTTCAAAAATTGTAAATGTCTTTCTTTTTTCTTCAGTTAATTTTTTTTTAGTTCGTCAAAGCAGAGTCTGTATAGACATTTTATCCTTGAATATTGTTATGTAAAATTGCTAACAATTACAATCACAATAAAAATAAAATTTCATAAAAGGAAAATTTACTCCAACAGAATAAACTGAGAGATTTTAGTATTTTCAATAAGTATAAATTCAGGAAAAACAAACGACAACTCACTTGTATGTTTGACGGAGGTGTTTGAACTCCACGTTTCGACCCTTTACGAGAGTCTTCTTCATGTGAGTTGAGTGAGTTGTCGTTTGTTTTACATGAATAACACTTGTTCGTCGTTTAGTGATAAAATAAATTCAGAAAGTAATAGATGGTATAGTTAAGCCAGGATTTCCCTAAGCCCTTCTGATCATGACTTTTAGAACTTGCCTCATAAGGGAAGCATAATCGAAACTACTTACATGTTCTCATAAACGCTATTAGTCTTTCATACAAGGATTAAAGCTTAATATTACTTTAAAATTCCCTTAAGCGAAGTCTTACACGCCTTGACGTCATAGTATGAGCTTCCAGAGCTTATGACAAGAAGCTTAAGTTACGCTAAGCTATGACGAAAGCTAGTGTTAATAATTAATGGGGTGATTAATTACTTTGCAAGAAGTCCACTCGCTTTGTAGAAACCCGCGCTTTGAACATTGAACATGTTATGCAAAGGAAAATACGTAATATTGTAGTCGGGACGGAAAAGAATTTTCTTTTCTTATCTTTTAGTAACAGCCTCGACTCAAATAATGTCTTGAGCCGGGTCAAGATAGGGTCGACTAAAGAGTGATTTCGTCTAATGAATGATATTAAAAACAGTGGAATTCTGACACTCCAAACCAACCAAAAACTTAATCCCCGGGATCCATTAGAATTTATAATAGTCAGATTGAAGTTCAAGCTTTGACTAATTGAAATCAGACCTAAAATACCTACTGAAATTATTCAAAGCTTAAGATCTGTAGGTACTACTTTCTAAAAGTATTGTTTATTCAACATCAATTCTAAATATAAATTGTAGAATCTCGGATTCAGACTAACTGGTAACTTTTGGAACTGATTGAAAAACGCTGAATTATTTTGCGAAGTCGACTAATCTCAACGTCAGGGCCATTGAAGTCTCCGATCCCTTGTTTTAACATAACAAAGAATTTCGATCGCTTTATTGGCTCTGATGTGACTTGGCGACCGTCTCGTTATACAATGCGGCTTCATGTAGTTTTTGACGGGTAATGGTAAAAACAAACATGTTAATGCTCTTGTTTGTTCTCTTCTCGATGGAATTTAAGGGTTTAATTCAGTAGGTACTTATGTTACAGTCAGGATTAGACGATGGGCTGACAAAATGCCCTTAAAAATACTTACGTACAGATTGGGTGAAGGACATACTTAAAGGCTTTAATGGAAATTTGCGCGTTGCAAGCGGGAAATCAATACATAACATACTTACATAAATTTTCCCATAGCCAGGCCTTTAGTTTTGTCTTAAAATGACTCTCAAAATGTTATCCTTGTGGCGAAAAGGCCTTGAAGATCTGTTAAGGCTATTATTGCTTGCTTATGTCATTCAGGGAAATCTTGTATAATATGGACTCGAATGAATCTCCGAACTTTTTCTTTACCACGCAGCAACGGATGCGTAAATTTGTGGCGTTTGACAGTCGTCGTAGCCACAATCTATTAGAAGCGTGACTATTGTTTCATCCAGACGTTTAAATATTCTGTCGGTCCCACTTTTTTTTTCCTTTTGCTCTCAGCAACGTGCGTTGAAAGTCTAATATGGGGTTATTTACATAGGACCTTTTGGTGGTTTCAAGTTCAACTTGTTTTCAACTACTACGTCCCTTTCGAGATGTTATTTCGTGTCACCGAACGTTAGGTAATAAGTTTTTGACCTTTATTCTTGTGGATAATATCTACAGAGTAAGTAAAATGACAGCAAGTCACAGAAAATGTATTACTTATTTTGATAAAATATCTGCTGTTGCGTAAGCGAAGGGGCAGTTTCAGTAGGTTAGGATTAATGATAAGCTGATAATTTTGTCAATAGACAGTCTATTTGAATGCTTTTATATAACTTTCAGACGCGGCGAAAACGTTATTTATCCATTGACGCTTTGCCTAACCCGTAAGAGGAACATATTCTTAGGCTAACAAACGCTAGTACCGTCGTTTTTGTCTCACCTCCTTGTTACTGTAGCATATAAACCTGAAGGGGTTAGGACATAAACACAGGATTAACTCTGCCGCCGTGTGTGGCCTTACGGGACCGCATTCTGTGTGTTTAGGCCCTAAGACTTGGTAATCTGGAGTACTACTGTTTTTGTCGCTAGAGGGTTCGGGCTTAAGCTAAGTGTCCAAGGTTTAGGCGTCAGCGGGTCTATTTAATACAGTTCCTATTATCTGTGCTTTTATATTCGTCTGAAGGCGTCGCTAAGATCGCGTCATGCCTCGTCTTTTTTTTTTAAGAAAGAAGGCAAAGAACATAAAATGTTACCTATAGCAGCTTCTCTTCCCGGGCATACTTTTGGACTCTGCAGGTGGTGACACGACTATTCGGTAAAAAAAAATTACTATAGCAATACACAGTTCTTACTTTCCAAATGACCCTCAAACCTTGTCAGAAATAGAAAACGACCTTTTATGGGATCGTTGAAGCTCTGTTTACCCCGTTAGATAGAAAGGTGTGATTGTATGTATGATACATTGAATCATTGAACCATTTAATGCGATTATCCGATTTACATTGATTTATTTGATTATGCAATTTGAGGAACCAAATCAATGTACCTATGTGTAATCGAATTGCTTATTCAGCAAAAATTATGATTTTATGGAAAGAAGCTAATTGTTTATTTCTCTTCTGCTTTCAGGTAAATATCAGCATCAATATCCAGACTTTGCGGTAATTATAACTATCATGTTATTTTCTGTGTTAATACCAAACATTTAACATTGACATCATTTTTTAATGCTTTTTAAATCTTGCAGTGCAACGTCATCTGTTGGACATTTATAGTTGCTACATCAACGTCAGTCTATAACACGGATCTATAATCTATTGTAGGTACGAGCATAATTCGGTATGGATTACCTAACTCGTATTTTCTTTATCAAACACCTGAACGTAATATGACTTACGTATTTCTTACAATACTTACCATGCGTTCAGACATTTTAGATATGAATAGACGACGTGGATAGCGAGTGTTGCGTACGCGCATTGCTAATACTCTTTGTTGTCAACTGCACGTTCATTTTGTTTACGTTGTGTACTACCGAATACATCTTTGTGTACCTAACTAGGTACAATAATAAATGGTCAAATAATAACTAATTCCTACACTTATGTTAATGTCCTCATGATGCAACAGCAACTTTAACAAAAACATGTTGAAGTTATTTGCACAACTGTCACTCATTTTACGTCCATACGGAATTTACTTAAGTCTTTAAAAATAATGATACAAGAGTATAACCTACTACCTTCAAATCACCAGGTAGGGTCACTATCCACTGATAAATTTGAATGTCACAATGTATTTATAAGAAGCCATAGCCTACCTTTTATGTAACATCAATACCTATAACCTACCTATAATACAAGCTAGCTGATACTTCAAAACATGTCCTATACCTACCTATACACTATCGCGCGGAATTCTTGCGCATTCAAAAACAACAATTATGTGACGTACATTACGGCGTTCCTATAACAGTTACGTAACCGACAGTTGGTAAATACACGTGACACGCCATTGTATAGCAAACCGTAACACCTGCTTAATGTAGACACACGTTTTAGTGAAACTGAGAATAGATTCTGGAGAACAGGAGTTTTTTTTTTTTTTTTCGGTAAGTCAATGTGTTGGTTAATTTTTAAGATTTTAACGCGCACACTAGCGCTACTTTCTGAATAAGTCACATTTGCATCCTCTAGGATTTCCATTTCTGCATTTATAGTCTAAAAGATTCTTTAGAAATTAATATATTCAACAAACTAAAACCTTTTTTTACAGTGTAAAATCGCTGAAAACTAATACATAAATACATAAAATCACGCCTTTATCCCTAATGGGGTAGGCAGAGCGAAAACGATCCAAAGGCCATTTCGCCACGTCTGACAAATTTTGAGGGTTACTTGCAGATTATATACATTGCTATAGTGACGGGTTGTCAGCCCATCGCCTAAATTGCAATACACTGAAACCCTCGAACCCCTTAGCTGGTTTCTACAGCATGCCCGGGAGGAGATGCAGCTGGCACATTCTATTTTTTTCTATCACTCCCAGTCCAGCATGGAAGTTAATTAGTTAGTTAGTTTAATTAACATAAACAACTGATTTATTATTAGAAAACTGATGATTATGTGCATCATGGAAATTTTCAACCAGTAACCTATAAAACGTGCTTGCATTTCATTCAAGGAAATACAATCGTAAGTGTTTTTTATTCTCATGTACTTTGCAATTTATTTGTGTGCTATGCAAAAATACCTATTTTTCACTGATATGACTGTACCAAACAGAGAACGTACTTGCGCAGCAAAATTGAGTGACGTACAGTAAAAAAAAAACATACATGCCGTAATTATTTATTTTATTGCTGAACTTATTTTTAAAATATGTATGTCCTAATAATGTATATTTGTATTTTGCTGCCATGAATACCCTAATCATGGTTCAAAAGAAGAAAAATATACATCAAAAACAACTATGCTGGTATTTAATAAGTTCAAAAGTAAAAAAAGAGAACACAGATTTATCTTAAAACTTAATGCAGATTAATTAAATTGCAAAAAAATTGCTCCAGCTGTTCTTATTTTTTTTTTAAATATTTAATTAAAACTTTTTCGAACTACTAAATTGAGCATATTGAAATTTTGTAACCACCTGCTGCTGGAAAGTTTGCAAGATACTTATTCTTTGTAAAAATCTTGTTTCAATCAAAAGTGTCTTATATTTTATCATCCCTTATTAGATTTTATAAGTATTTATTTGTAAAATAATAATAATGTTTTATACCTATAAAAGCAAGTAATGCGTTACTTCCATGCTTGACTGGGAGAGATAGAAAAACATAGAATGTGCCAGCTGCATCTCCTCCCGGGCATGCTGTAAAAATCAGCTAAGGGATCCGAGGGTTTCAGTATTGTAATTTAGGCGATGGGCTGACAACCTGTCACTATTAGCAATATACAGATCTATCTGGAATAACCCTCAAAACTTGTCAAACGTGGCGGAACGACCTTTGTTTAGGTCGTTTACGCTCTGCCTACCCCATTAGGGATAAATGCGTGATTATTATGTATGTATGTATGCGTTCCTTTAAACCACATGTTATACTAATGATACCAAACAACTTTTTCTTATCTTTTCAAAATAACGTAGTGATTTTCACAGCCGGTATACGTATAGATGGTGTTTGATATAATAATCAGGGTTCGAAAATATCCGATATTTATAATAAATATCAAAATATCGGATATTTATGATATATATCCGATATATCCAAAATGTGATATATATCCATTTTGTATGAAACTCATATTATCATTTTATTGTTTTATTTATGTATTCTGTTTGCATATGAGTTTTATAAACATGATAAATTAAAAAAATAAAATAAAATATTGTCATTGTTTAATTTCACAAAATTATTAAAAATCAGAAAATATCAACTTAAAAACATAAAACCTTTGCTACATTAGTTTTAATGGTTTAAACTCACCACTAATGGTATCAATACCCGCTCTCGTCACAATTTTTTTATTTTTTTTTATTTTCCGCGCGTAATTTAAATCAACTAATATAAATACGGAAAAAAACAACGATAGCGTGTTTCGACTCTACGCCAGCGTCATCTATTGAGGAGTAGAACTACAAGAGCAATAATCTGCCTAATAATATAATTCTTTTTTTTTTTTAAATTTATCTTTGATATATATCACAAAAAATCGTTGGATATATATCGGATATATATATCATGATATATATCGGATATATATCCGATATATATCATGATATATATCCATTGATATATATCCTCGAACCCTGATAATAATATTAAAAGTTTATTTAACCTATGTTCCTCAATGGAAAATTAAAGCCTAAAAATTCATTTTCTCCTGTTGAAAAGTTAATTTGCAATATTTTTTTAAATTATAAAATGACTTTATGTAAGGTACCTATCTTAAACCACAATTGTACACGTAATATTTATTTATAGCACTGTGACTAAAAACACAGTCCTCTGAAGTACCCAGCTAATTGGTTCATTGGACTTCTGCTGCTAAGTACTTCCTTCTTTAAATATTTCTTCTTAAATATGACTTGAAATTGGTCTAATTAAACACACTTCAAAGTCGCCTATGAGTAATGTTGTTATCTAGCTTCATCAGTCCGTATATTTTTTAATTTTTTCATCAAATTGGGTTTAGTCTTGACAACTAGTAGACTGCCAAATACTCGTAGCTGGATTGACTTTATATCCAAAAATCCATGTCCTTTGACGTCTATTCTCAAAAGGCTCCAAGATCCATTCGCTCAGCAAAACAGACGACGATGTCTTTACAGATTTTTTTATTTCAGTATCCAAGCTAGTACATAATATCTTCTCAAACGCGCCATATGATTTGCTTATGTATGTCAGACGTGTCCGATTACATATCAAAGATAATATTTCTATTGGCACACATAAAGATGATGTCGCCATAATTACTTTCATTACTTCTTAGTAATTGACCTTTGGAATGCTTAATCATATTATTGAAGCAATGGACGGACAGAGCAAAGAGTGTGTATGAAAATAAATGAGAAATGTTTATGGAAATTTCACACCTGTTACCTGTTAGATATAAATCATTAGTTTATTGTTACAGTTTTTCTTGGTAACATTAGTTTTCCTAGTATTGTTTCTAATTGCATAATTGCGATTCATAAGAAGCTGTGACTGTTTTCGCATTAAATTCATGACTATTTTTATAGGATTTTCTTCTATGTGACCCGTTCGTTCGTTACGCAATATGATACTTCTTATTTTGAGCTGCAAAGTAGTCAGTCCCTAGTAAAATAACTTAGGGTCAATATTTCCCTAACATTCTCATAGACCATAAACCAACCGCCCACAGATTTTTTGTGCCCATCCTTTCTTCACATTCCATCGCTGTCTCTTCTAAAACAACCCTTAATATTTTTTTCAATAAAGTCGAGAATGTGACGCATCACTCTAGGAGTCGTAATAAACCATCATAAAAGGACACTCCTTCGCTCATCTTTTGTATGAAGTCAGGTGTCAATTTTTCTCGGTGATGTAAAAAGTGCTTTAAAAATGAACCTTATTTTATGACAGAGGTCTCTATGAATGTTGGTGGTAGATTGTCACGTTGAATAGGCCTTGATTCGGGTCGGATGATGTGACTTGTCACATTTTTTTGACGTTTTTCGAGTCACGGGAGACCTCTCTGTTATTAATCAAGGGTTGGATTTTTGTTTTTATTATCGATTTGACTTTGGAATTTATGTGGAGCATCATCACAAGCATGATTCTATTTCTTTTACTGTGACTGATATCTGATTACGTGAATGGTGTTTGTTTGTTTGTTACTCATTCACAACAAAACGGAGATACTTATTTATAGGGATTTGTGTGCAGGTATTGGGAGACCAAAAAATAACACAACCTTCTTTTTACCGCAGGAAAATCGTAAGCTACATGTAAAACCGCGTGGACAAAACGTTTAGTTTTTAATATTTTCTTTCAATCATTATAGGTATGGCAAACAGTTTCTTCGTAAATGCTAAATTCGCCTCTGTTTAACCATTATATTAAAACCAAAAAGCTTTTATGAAGGAAGTCCATGCCAAAGTAAAAAGATATCGTATTATTTTCTTTGTAGGATTACGCCACGACTTAGGACTTGTTTTCGTTATTGTAAAGATCGTCTTTAGGTAGTAGTCGAATGACCCTCTTTGACTTATTTATACAAAGGTATCTAATAAATGTTGAAATGCGTAGGTACTTTGTTTCCTTGTATATTTTGTGGACTTATAGTATACTACTTTTAATAGATTATTTTCTGTAACATTAAGTCTATTATAAAATAAACCCAAAGATAATTTTGGATAGCTACGTTTCGCAAACACCTAAGTGTAATCAATCTAATAATAATGTTTGGAGAAGCAGAATCTTCCGTCACAGCATAGGTCACATAGTAGAAAGAAGATCCCAACCTAGTGTAAGTTTTTTGGTTAAATAAAGTAGGTACTTAGTTATTTATTTTCGTTACCATAGTAAACTAGCTACGTAGTACAAATCTCTTTTCCCGCCCATGTAGCCACGCTTCGTTACAGTTTATTACATATTTAGATTAATCGCGTTGATAGGGACGTGCCTGTGTTTAGAAGGTTTAGAACCTCTGGCGTCGCGACTCGCGGCCTTTACAGGGCGATGGTAAATTTTCAACAAGCATTAAGGGGTGATGTTGAATTTTACACGAGAAATTATGGCCGTTATCGCTGATGAAGTCGCAGTATTTAACCGGTTTTATGGATAGAAATGTTACGTATAACAAAAAATAAGACCTAAGTAAATCATTTGCATCGTTATTTTCAAGTTATCAAAACATATTTCTGAGTATTTCCATTCTAGCTGCTAGCTTCGCCGTAGCGTCAGCACAAATCCTTTGAAAACAAAAACCCAATCCAGTGCACATGTCGCCTGTCCTGCTAAGAAGCTCTTTGCGATGTCCTCGATGTTTGGTCTTAACTTGGAACAAGCTGAGGAGGCCCCGAGGTTTAGAGGCTGGGCAGATGGGCTGCAACGTAACTGCAGACTGCAAAACTATTAATATTAAAGTCCTGGCTATCATAATTAATCTTCTTGATTATAAAGTTGAAAACAAATTTTGCGGTTTTGTTATTCTTATTATCCAATGAGGTAGATTTCTGTATAATTATTATCCAATGAGGTAGTAAATTATCTGTGTACTGATAATAACATAATGGCATGTGTAAATTGTATAACCTTTAGTTTCACAGACCAATGTATTTTAAAAAATTGAGCGTGGTTCATTTTCTACTACATCCAACTGTCTTCAATCTGCTTTGTGGTCCGTCTGTCTAGAATCTTAGCGACAGACTCGACGCGTAATCTCCTTTGGTAGTAGACTACAGAGTTCGGTGCAATTGCTTTGTGTCTCAATGTTTTTGGTGCACTCGACTGCTCTAAGAAGCTTATGTTATGGCGCAATCTCTTAAAGGAAATCTTTGGGGATATCTGCTAGACCGAAAAGCAATCTTGTTGATTCAACCAATCCCAAAGCAAACATCATCATCGTTACTGCAGTCTGCGACTATACGTTTATACGGTAGGATTGTATTGCTTTAAGTTTCTAATTTCCAAAACTCACCTACGGAAGATTCCGCGCGGATCGTTAGGTGCGAATACACTCAATGATTTAAAAGTCACTTGTTTACGACACAGCGAAAGGTTCTGACGTGTTTCGTGTATAATTCTGCCACCGAACTTTTATTATTTGAATTATTTTTTCTATCTAGATTATCTTCCGTTTTGTACAGAATAGAGACAAAATACTCGTAAATGAGCCTAATCTGGCTTTTGAGTAGCGATTTCAGTAATCACGCGGTTTATTCTTTCGCCGATTAAATATTAAAACCGACCTGGATTACGTTACGGCCCGGTTACGGAGGAACTCAAGAATTTATAGAGTGATTTTAAATCGCACCTTAAATATTCAGGGTCGGATTCTTAAGGGATTATCTTGATAGGTTTGGGGGATCTTAAGGTGTTTTTTGCCTAATACATTTTGTTGCGCACCTCTGGGCTCACCTTACTTAACTCGTGGTTTTTTTTAATCCTCTCGCTTAAAGGTTGCGAATTTTCTTTCGGAACTGGTTAAATTTTGTTTTGTGTTAAAATAACTATCATTCATTTACGGTTTACTTACTGTTTAATATGCATGTTTGTTTATGATGATTAATGATTAGAATGATGAAAATACTCGACTGTAATACTCGAAACCGTAGCACTAGTTTTCAATCTAAATGAGACACGTAAATTTTATCGTCGGTTTGATTCCATTTGCATTGAATTTCAATTCAATTTATAGGAGTGAATAGATGTATCTGATGTTTCTGGATGTGTCAGTGGACAATCAACGTGGGTACTTCCAGTACATCCGGACATAAATTCCTATAACCACCATTGTGCTTAACAAACATTTCCGTCCGACTCGTCCTGTTGTCATGTAAATGTATTTTTTCGACTTTTTTCGATTTCATTGAAAGATCGCCCGCCCCCACTTGAATAATAATTGGAGTTTGACGTTCGTCTGGTCGTTGCATTTCGTCTTATGGACGGTTTAGATTATTCAAGCTGTAAGTATAGTGCATAAGTACAGTTGGTAAGTTGAAACGTGTAAACGTCAACTTGAAAGCCAACTTACCAACTTGAATACAAGTGGGAACTATGAACTGTCCTAGAAACCGCCCATTACATCGCAATTCATTGCGTGACATGTTTTTCGCATATCGACGCGAGTACCTAAAAGCAAAAACCAAGCCCGATGGTGTAGTGGATAGGGCCGCTGCCTCTTGTGAGGAAGTCGTGGTTCGAATCCCACCACGTACCAATGTATTTTTCGGTTTCCGAATAACATATGTAACCTGCACACAACTACATAGAAATTCAAAGGTTGTGTCTGAAGTCGACCAATCCGTACTGGGCCCATGCGATTGACTAAGGCCTGATCGCCCTAAATTTATGGTAGGCTCGTGCCCCTCGATGGGGACGTATATGAGCTGATGATGATGATGAAAAGCAGTAGGTATTGTTTTTTGAACAAACGACAACTGAGACAAAAATGAAGTAGTAAATAAAAACTCAGACCCCGTAACGACGCTGTAGATGACTCATTTCTGTATGTAAATGAATTTAAAATTTAAAACCTGAGGTTTAAACTTTGAAATTCAAATTTTGCTTTCGCATCAAAATTATGCTGTTGTTTACTTAATTGTTTCGGGAGATCCCACAAAGGGATCAGGGACCACCCTGAGTCTCTTAGGCATTTTTAGGTTATTTTTATATTTCGTTACAAATAAAATGCTGATTAATGGATGTAAGGGCTGAAGCTCATGATAATAATAGGTTGTTACTAACCTAACATTTTTTATAGGTCCATCATAACATAATTAATATATTCCTTAAGGTTTTTGTTTTTTTTAAGTAGGACGAGTAAAGATTACAGAAAAAAAGTATGAAGAATCCTTTAAATTGCGTAACATTTTCCGTTTCGTGGGTTTTCTTCAATAAAAAATAAAATAGAAGTAAACAGTGTGAATGGCACTTAATAGCACATAATACCTGTGAAGTTATTTTTCCCACACAAGTCCAAGGTTCGAGTCTCGGTCATGTACCTTATGTAATTAAAAGAAACTAGTTTCAACACATGTTTTTAATATAAATATCGCAGTTGTTATGTAGTAATTTTCTATATAGGTCTGTGTCTTGTATTTTTTGTGTGTCCAATGTCAAGTTAAACTGGTTACTTACTATATATACCTATTTCGCCTTCAATATTGATTTCAATTTTAATTTACAATGCCATTGCGAGTTCAAATTAACTGACAAGGTAAAAGTTAAAATAAATATCTGCCTTCATGTATATTTTCATTAAAAAAGAGAGCAAAATATCGACTGAAGCAATTTTTTTGTCGAAGTAAATACTACATCACATCCTAACAGTTGAACAAATAATTAAAAAGAAAACACTGATCAAAAATTTAGTTGACAAAATAAAGTGATAAAGATATGATAGAGTTTACAAAACTCTGACAAGAGAGATATAGAGATATGTACTTAGGTAAGTCTAGGTTTAAATTATTGACCATAACTTTTAAGTTTACGTACCTAACCTACTTGTACTTAAAGTTACTGAACTTAATGTCATATTTAGTTATTTATTTATAGTGTTCCGTCGGTGCATGAGACTACCAGTACCTTAACAGGCGTCTTCTGGGTTAGCTCGCTCCATCGTCGACTCTGTCACGGTCATCGCTGATGAGTCAAGAGCTAACCCATTCCAAGTAAAAAAAAAAAAAAAATTGTAAATTCGAAATACTCGTAATATTCGAGGTGAACATCCGAAAGTAATTCTTTTCTGTTCGTTAAAAGGGTCTTTTAAAAACACCGGCTCATTTCCTGGATATAAATCTGTGCCTGTCTTAAGGTTAATTTCGTGAGGATATAAATCCTGACGCAGGGAGGTCAACTTGACTCTGACAGGAGTCAAGGAGTCGTCGCTTGTAAAGGGATGTCAAGATTTTCGGATATTTTTATTATCCTACACTGGCTTTCCGCCAAAGAGTTCTCCTGGGGAAATAAAGGTTTTCCCGTGAATAAAAGTAGTCTATGTCCTATTCCAGGATCTAACCCATAGTGTGCCAAGTTTCATCCCGATCCGTCCAGTGGTTGAAGCGTAATTGAGAACAAAAATCCAAACTTTCGAAACGATGGGCTGACAACCTGTCACTACAGCAATATACAGATCTATCTTAAACAACCCTAATAACTTGTCAGACGTGGCGGAACGACCTTTATTTGGGTCGTTGACGCTCGGCCTACCCCATTCGGCATACAGGCGTGATAGTATGTATGTATTTTCGTCTTGATCATTCATTTATTTTAGTTGGTAAATGTTATTTACGATGCAAATTTCACGTAAATAAATGTGTTTTCGTATTTGAGGAAATTATCATAAATTGTGAAATGCGTGTGTGTAGGTAAATTTTGCTTTGATGATTAATAACCAATCTATCTGCACTGTATGCATCTAATTGTGGTTTTGCATTAAACAGCTCGAAATTTCGATTATTTATCGATGAGGTCCTGTTTTTTAGCTTTCTTTATTGTATTAATATTAAGCACATTTGTAATAATTATAATTTCGTCGCTCAGAACTTGTACCAAGGTAGCTCAATTGGTTTGTGCGTTGGAACAATATTCCAAGGATCCAGGTTCAAATTCTGTTGGAATTTTTGATTTGTTGTTTCTCATATTTAAGACTCATTTATAATGTTATAGCAGTTGGTTTTAGAGTTTTTAAGTTAGGAATTGAATTTCGGATATTTTTTCGAATATTTTCGGTTGCGTATCTCCCTAATCATGCGTGTTTGCTCGCGATAATGTCATGAAGATGCTTAAGGTGTCTTATCTTTGTTTAATTTCTTTTTTACGCGTTTGTAAGATTAGATTAAGCTACTAAGCCAAAGGTTAACAGGGGAAGGTAGGTAAGTAAAACGCTAATGGAAATGTCGTTGCTTTTTGAAGGTATAAATCACATTAAATCTTCTTTATCTGAGGCAAGTCAAATTTTGGGGTTATTTCAGATACGAGATTTGATAGTAGCTTTAGATTTAATTTTGACTGTAATCTGTTCAGTTACTTGTACTTTTCTCACACGTTCCCATAACTTGAGTGACGTCACAACAGGCTCAGGTAGGCACCAGCTATTCTCGTCCATGGCCACTGACCACAGGAGACCTTTGCTTGGGGTGAGTGTACCACCAAGTAACTGCGACCTCCCGCGCCTCCCGTCCACCCTACACCATTCATAATAAACCCACGAAGATTGCAGTGTATGAGAGCTCAAGTAACACTGGTCGGTGAAGCGAAGACCAGTTTTAATAGAGCTTCTTTAACGCGTTCTGTTCTTATTTTAAAACGTGAAATAAAGGAAGTCGGCTGGTTGGTTGGGGTCTTCTTGAATTGGTTGTTGTTGTTTTCTTTTTAAACCATATGTTTTCTGGTCGTTTTGCTGGCCTTGAGAAGGAATGGCTGGTTGCTGCACTGTGCCTGTGTCGTCTTATTTATGGTCTATGCTCCCCTTATGATGTTCGTCAAAGTTTTTTTTAAATCTTCTGTGTCTAAAATTACCCCTACGATACACTAGTATTTTGCTCTACATTAAAGAGAATAAGATTCTCTATTAGCGCTAATCTAAAACTTAGATTTATCTATAAAATAGGTGTAATTTCTCGAAATTATTTATTTTAGATAAGGTCGGAATATTTCTAATGAAAATGGACTTTCGTTTTAATAAAATTAATATCCCTTTTCGTTGAATTTTAACTTTCTTTGAAAATTTCAAATAACTTCAAAAATTAGTTTTCTAAGAAGTAACCTTTACATTGGTTATTTATAAAGATACATCTTTGATTTATTAAACTAAGCTAGATTTCTCGGAATTTCAAAATTATGTAAAGCGAACTATAAAATTGATCCCTTTCTGTTAACTATTATTTCTGAGAAGTCCTTGTAATACTTACCTATTTAAACACCCGAATTCCTAAAGAAATCGAAATCATTTTAAATCATAGCCCAACGTACCAACAAACATAATAAAACCGTCCTTCAACTCGAAACCTCAGGAATTTGAACTCTATGTCGTTTGAAAAAGGGCTGGTTGGAATTTATTCAGGCGTAGAGAGCATAAAAGTAGTGGAACAGGTTCAGACGTGGTCTGGCGAGACTCGTTCCCGCTTGTTTTGTCTTATTTTGAGGCACTGACCACGACAACAAAGATCCTATGGCAGGGTTTTTTTTTTAAGGAGCATTGCCTTCGTCTCGAGGCAAAAAACAAGGGACTGTTCAGCCTTAGCGCTCTGGCTTTCATTGTACGAGACGTTGACATTTAAATGTTGAATGGTAATGTTTATTTAAATGTAGATAAATGTGTTTAAAAGTAGGTACGCAGTTAGGTCGTTACTGGTTTGTTCTGACTGGCTTCGAACAGAGTAGGTACGATGTATTTATTCAAGTTCTTTTTTGTCGTAGGACGTTTAGTTTTTAGTAAGTACAAATAATCGCAGTAAATAGTACCATAATAGTACTAAGATAAGATGGTATAGGCATGTTGACGGGGTGGCTAAAAAAATTCAAAACGTTTATACTTAAAACTGATGGCTAAAATATTGTGGATCTCATTCACCATTTCAAAAAATATGCACATTTAGATTTGATAATCGAGTTAAAAATATAGAAATTACTGATTTGAGAAGTCAATATTTACAAGCCAGTGACGTCATAACTCACAATTTTCATACAAAAAAGCGTTTTGACATTTCATAAAAAGTTGCTGATTTGACTAGTAGGAAAATAGCCTATTTCACACCCTATTTTATTACAGAATAATGCGAAGGCACCGTAAAGTTATTAAATAATTTATATAATAAGGTATTCTAGATATTTTTTTCTTCATAGTGTAGTAGACAAAGAGACTATCTTCGAAATATATTTTTATTCCAAAGCTGATTAGTAAAATGTCGGTGATTCGTAAAATCGTATCGACAATGAGGCGAGTGTTGGAGACGTTGACACGGGACTCGAACCCGCGACCCTCAGACCGACCCAAATCACCTGCACTCCGTAATCGGGGATTGTCAATGGTTGTCAATTTACCGAGGATTTTGTGGGTAGGTAATATTTATAAAAAATACATAAAATGAGTTTTCCCATTGAAATAAATGTTTTCCCGCGGTAAAAGGTAGCCTGGGTCCCTTTTCAGCACCTAACCTATTATACTTATGTGCCAAATTTCATCCCGTTCCGTCCAGTGGCTGAAGCATATTGACTAACGAAACTTTCGCCTTAATAATATTAGTAGGATGTCGAAATTTGCGTAGGTACCTATTTAGTTTTATAACGCAAGTACCTACCTATTTTCTACTGTCACGCCTATATTCCTGGGTAAGTAGAGCATCAGTGACCAGTGTATTATTAAAAGGCTTATTATCAGGTCTGTACATTTTTTGTGGCATTTCAAATACTGCTGTGTATGACTGTATTGACTAATAGTCGTCGTTCCAAGTTATGAAATGGAAACGACCAAAGAGGATATAAAATCACTACGTTTAAGAGTCGGCACTTCCATACCAAAATCGGGATTAAATTTTTTCAAGAGTTTGGTTCCTTCTCTAACAATGAGGAATCGTTTTCATACAAAACATCATAAAACTTTTTTCTATGTAGTTTCTACAGACTGGAAACGACAAACGACATGGTAATACTAACTACCTACTCAGTGATCTAATACGAAACTAAACCCTTCACATAGTTCACACAAAAAAAATAACGCTAACCAAAAGCTATCCTTAACACAAAACTAATACTACACACACACCCTCGCATACAAAGTTTATTTATTTATCTATTTATAGCCGGCCAAGTGTTCGTTACTGCGGTGTTTACGTTGGGTATTTCGGGCGCGACCTGTGTGTTCGAAGTTTGAATTTGAACCACGTGCGAGCTGGCTGGATCTTGGCCTTTGTAGTATTTTTTTTTTACTTTTCTTATTTTCATATTTGGAATGCGTTTCGTTTGTTGTAAGCTGTATTGACAGGATAGAAGATAGGAGGATTGAGACGCCATCTTTGAACGGCTCATTACCTAATATTGGGAGTCGGGATTTCTGTCCTGCAATATTGAACTGCACTACTTTTGTACTGCGACATAAAAAATAAGATTTTCTAACTAATTGATCCGATGAGAATAAAATCGAAACTGGTTTCATGGTTAGACAGTATATTTTTAATATATTCTTGCGGAATGTAAACAAATACACATTTCTCCTACGAATTAGAATCTCACGAAACAAAAATGAAATAGCTTACTTCAAACGTTTTCACCTTAATTCGTAGAAAATGGAATTTCAGTGCAATAAACTCCAAGTTTCATCATGTGGGTGGACTGAATCTGTCTTCAACTCTGTAGAATTGCTGTTGCATTAAAACTAATTTGAATTTTCTTTGAAATTACTGTACAGTTTCTTTAATAAAATATTACTTAGTTAGAGACTGGCATTTACCACTCGTATTAGAAAGAAATAATTAACTGTGTACCTATTGATTGCTATCAGCATATCACTCAAATTGAAATACACTGAAAATCTCGTTTCTGTCTTCTGACTTCAACAGTGTGCCGGGAAAGAGAAGCATCTGGAAATTCTGGAACACTTTGTTTTTCTATCGCTCTTAGTTCAGCATTGAAATCACCCAAAATCAAAGAACCTATTTGCGGTTCAATCGGATCCAATACACAACAGAAGTACCTTATGCTCTTATTCATTTGACCTATTTCCCTCTGTTACAGGTAAATAAATGCAGAAACCCGTGTGAGTGGAGATTGTTCGTATTTCGTTGTTTATTTTGCATAGGGTTGCCAGCTGTGTTAATTAATTTAATAGGTCTATGAAAATATAGTCAAAATGATAAGGATATTGTAGTTATTTAACATAGAAACGGTTATGTTACAACGGAAAAATAATAGAACATCCAACTGAGGGGTGGAGGGAAAAGATACCGAAAAGGGGGATTGATCGTAATATCTATCTGTTCTGTTTACAGCTTGTTTTATTCATAATTTCGACCATTACATTTACATCAAAAATGGCAATGAAAGACCGATACACTCGGTCGATAAGCAAGTCCATATAGTTTTGCAAAATACTCCTCAAAACTAATTACTAACTAAATTTACCATCCCTATTTGAATGTTTACGATATCAAACTACTCAGCCGAAGGTAGTCCAAACTGAAGTTAATTTATTGTTTTGAATAAACAATCAGACCAGGATACGGGGAAATCAATTACTGAAATCTGCGAATCTCGGATTTGTTTTTGTTAACCAAATAAGTGTCTGCAAGTGCTGTTTCTATCCGAGGGTTTCATTATACTATTATTTTATTTATTATACGGGGTGTAAAAACACTACTGGTTTCCTTGAAACATCATATTCTACGGTTTATCTATTTATCTAAATTTGATACCCAACAACTTTCCCAAAGCGCATTTTAAGATTTTTAACTAAAAAAAATATTGTCCCTCAATAAAAATATTGTCTCTCAACAATTTTCAAACGTAGGTATGTAGTAAAACTACTAAATTAACCATTGATTTCTGCCTTGTTCTGATAAACCTCGTGATAGAGTAGCGTGATTTTATGTAGGCATGTAATTTTAGGTCTACATAAGTAGGCATGTAATTTTGATACAAAATTGGCTGTAAAAACTATTCTAAACTAAAAACACCATAAAAAGTGGAAGCCAAGAACGCAGTAATCAACCGAAATGGAGCCAGCAAGACGACTGAACCAGATGTTTTAAATCAAATTTTGATGAAAAAATTCCCTGCTCTTCTGTTTACTTTGTTCCTAGCCGCTCCTAATGAACACTCCCTTATTATAGCAAAGATGTTACACGCCTGTTTTTTTACTACAATTCTGGGATAAAAGGTTTTATAATTTGAAGTAAAATTAACACTTTCTCATTTTATTTAAATCCAATAAGTGTTTCGTTTACCTAGACGATTTTGTAATACAAATAACAGAAAAGGGAAATCTTCTAGCAGAAGAGATCATTCATTTCCTCATTCAATTTCTAAGCGTATAAACGATTTCTTATTACAAATAACATTATCAACAGCTACAAAAAGCCTATCCTGATTCCTCTGCTTGCTTATACGTAATTTATTACAAAATATCTTATTGTTTGCCGCATCCTTATTGCAAACGATATCATTACTTTTATTTTCATTAATTAGTTATCCACTTTGCTTATTGCAAGCCATAAATATTGGAAATCTTTGTAAGATGTTTAATAACTTTGTAATACATGAGATTGTACAAATTGGGACAGTTTTTTTTACTATTATAAAATATGATGCTTTTTAGAGATAAGCAGTGCCTGTTGTGTCTTTGTTTCCTATGTATTTTGTCCTTTGTATGTATCTGTGTACAATAAATGGTTAAAAAAATAAATGTGGTAGGAATAGTTAAACCAAAATACATGCATATAATATCTTTATGCGCCCTCCCGTAGTTCCTGCATAAACCAAACTCTTCGTTCTTCGCTAAAAATGCATCTGGATTTGCTATTCCGAAAGTTTTCTTTAATAAACTTGGTCTGAATCGCTCACTCGCATACTCACCCACGTAGTCTAGGGGTGTACCTTTATCTGTGTAGCAGTAACAGCTTCGTTTTAAGTTATTATTAAATGTACAGTAAGTAAGTATACCAAAAATAAAGCAAAAATGTTCTGTTATTTTAAATTTAATTGAATAGTAATACCGGGGCACGCGATGGCGCCGGTTAGAATTCCACCTTTATGTTATAGGAAGACATACATATATAGACAAATATTCGCACAAAAAGCAACATTTGTCATTATAATGCGAACGGCTAAGGAGTCGAACTTCCTGCCTGCGAATCTGTTTCCGGAACGTTATAACTTAGCTATTTTCAAGGCGAGAGTGTAAAGGCAATCATAGATAGGTAGTCTGCATCGTCACTTACCTTCAGATGAGATAGCAGGCCTTGCACAAGCTTATAATAATAGTTTTATTTTCATCTTTTGATTATCTTATAGACACATTACAGTAACTTAAATATCTCAAAACACCTGTTATAAAATAACAGGATCAAGGCAGCATCCCTATGTTGTCTCAAAATTCATTTAAGGCTAACGCACACTGCGTATAAAACACAGACGATTCTGTCGTAAAATACCCTGTTCCTACCCTGAACTTGGGGGATTACGGATGAATTATTAATGGCAGCATCCACATAAAACCCCCCTTTTTTGCCTTCCATTTCTCCCCCAGAGGTTTCTTTTTTATATCGGTTGGCGGTTTTTAAATAAAAGGGGTTGCATGGGGTGCAATTTCAACTGTAATGAATATGTGTAAATATAAACCGTGTTTACTCAGGTGAATTTCAATGGGATTATCGCGGGCGATTTCAATGGGATTATACTTCCATGCTGGACTGGGAGTGATAGAAAAACATAGAATGTGCCAGCTGCATCTCCTCCCGGGCATGCTGTAAAAATCAGCTAAGGGAATCGAGGGTTTCAGTGTATTGCAATTTAGGCGATGGCAACCTGTCACTATGGTAATATATATAATCATCATCTGTATTAACCCTTAAAACTTGTCAGGCGTGGCGGAACGACCTATGTTTAGGTCGTTTTTCCTCTGCCTACCCCATTAGGGATAAAGGCGTGATTTTATGTGTATATGTATTATCGCGGGCCTAAAAATACCTACTACCTACTAAAACATACCTACATGTGAGTCATGTTTTTTTAAATTGACAATTTACCCAAGAAACCCTTCCTTTACAAATACATAAAGGTAAAATATTTAAAGTTGGTCAGCCTGTATCTACAGAACAATACCTCTATGGTTCATGTTTGTTAAATCCACGCCTTAATTCTTTCGCCTTACGGAGTTAGCACAGCATCAACGGCTTGAAAAAATACCGTTTTCGTCAATTCTGTCTGACTAATTTTGAGCTTGCATAATGCGTCTTATAATGTCAGCAACTTCCATTGACTTCTACGGTATGTCCGCTAAGAGAAGGAGCTGGTGCATTCTATTTTTTATTAGATCTCTGTCTAGCGTATACTAAAATTACACTTAATTCAAAAAGATATTTTGAAACTTCGGTAATAATCTAAAGGTTACATGGATAATTGAACACAATATTAAAATTATTGTTACGTTACAAGGGCAAGGTTAATTATTATTTTAATTGCTTAGTTATATACTTTCAATAGTCATTCAAAAGCTTTGTTAATATGATTGCCTTGGGTTTAGCATCAATTTTAAGTAATAAAACTTAGTAATAGTTTTGTACAAAATTTAATTAATGAAACTAACTATTTTAACACAAGTATTTCGATTATCAAAGTGACACTTAATTTGTTTAAAGTGGAAAGAAAAAGAATTACGTATTTATTGGAGTTTAGAGTAGTGAGAAATATTATCAAGTGATCTATTTGCCCCCTCCACTATTAAAATATTAGTAATAATTCCCGTAGGAATCAGGCACTTTCCCGCGGTTAAAATACTTCTGTCACTCATTGTGAACGTAAGTTCCTAATGTTGAAAGAATTTTTGAAATTGGTCTTGTATTTTTGTGTTTATTTATTTATGACAAATATAACATACACAAACACACACACAAAAATACAAATATTTCCTCTTTTAATATTAGCATAGAAAAACTCTATAATTTTTTTCCTAATAATTGTAGAGAGGTTGAAACAATTTTCTATAATACAGACAGAAAACCAGCTATTGTCTGCATAAATTCATATAAAACCGGTTTGTAATATTCCCTGATTGCCAGGTGTAAATCGAGTTTTAATTACGGTGCTAACCCTAAGGATAAGCCATTAGACATACAGTACGGGGCCCTGAATAATGCACATCAACGCTTGGAAAGACAGTAGTTGCAATCTGTTGTAGACTAGTTAGTTTGGTCCTGTCACTTTCTAAAATTTTAATAAAATAGAGACATGAGACAGATATACAATATAGCTGTTTTATCCTGTCCAAGTGACGTTACTCGCCTTAGATAAGATGGCATGCTAGATGGTGTCGTCTTATTTTAAGCGTAACACATCACTTTGACAGAATTATAATTAACTATTGTATTTCTGTCTCTATTTTATTTTCAGAAAGTGACACGGCCAAAACGGTGTCTGTAACAGAATCGGCAGCAGTGACGTTTGCTAGTCATTGTACCTAGAAGAGTGACAGAGAATAATGCTCTACAAAGCCAAAATTATCTGGTGTGCAACATTGACGGTCCAGTACTGTATATAACTCTCAATTGAAAATGCCTGTCCATTAGGGATTTCTACGGATGGATTGGAAAAGTAGGTATTCATAGTTTATTACTTTTCATAACTAGACTAGACACTTAAAGTGAATAGTATGAAAAGAAAGTTACAAGTTATAACGATCATAACGTTCTAGATTGAATTGTTTAATCAAATAATTTTAGAAGTGTTATGATTGGTCCAATAATTTTAGTTCGGTCTACGTAAAATAATACCCAAATTCAATTCATAACATTATCAAACGCAATTTGAACTTGAAGCCGCAAAATGACAAAAGTCGTTCCGCCACCGCACTTTGTCATCGGCTATCTCACGTCGTCAGAACATATTCCGATCCGTCGGTAATCTAATCCCGACCCGGGCCCGGAATTATCACGCAGAAAGGGACTAGGGATGGGCAAGTGGTACAAAATTTAGGTATCGAGTTTTCTTCTCGTGTGGGTTTCAAGTCGATCGGCCCGATGAACCCTGGTGTCAGAGTTCTTAAACATGTATCGATAAGAGGCAAGAATGACTAAAATGTAAGTATCGATGATCCTACCGAACCCAGATTTACTTAACGATTAGAGTAAATAAGTCTCCATCTCTGCTGGCTATACCACTTCTGCCACATAAACTGTGTAGGATTAAAAGTAAAATTCGGACTATCCAATCTACGAAACTTGGTGTCGGAGGCCAAGATCCACTTCGGGTCGCTGAGCCAGCGAAGTAAGTAATCTATGACAGGTACGTCATTAGCAAAATGTCATATTATTCAGATTTTGTTATAAACAGTAGTGGGTCTAGCTAGGTACTTTACTTATGATAGATTTTAATTTATATTTTAAGACGATAAAATTATTCAATTTTCATATAGGTGTCATTATTTCAAAATCAAAAAAGAAATAGCTACCGATAATATCGATATTCCCAAATACCTAAATATTAAATCTAGCCCATCCCTATTGAAAATTATCACGTTGACAAAAAGGGACTTTTGTCGAAACTTCCATCTATATTGTTCTGGGAAAATATAAATGGGTGAAGGGATTGATTTGTGAGAATTGTTAAAAATGGATGTGAATATCAGGATCAGGATATCACAAAAGGGATTTTACCTTCAAGAAAAGTTGTTTAGTTGTGAAATTGAATAATGTTTTCCTCACAAAATGATTCGAAAAAAGATACAGACCTATCGTTGCAAAATGTCACTTTGATATTTTTTGACGACCACTAGGTATTTGAACTAAATCTATCTAAAATGGTCATTTTACGAATAGGACATTTTGCGAAAGAGACATTTACACAAAAATAAATCTTTGTAAATAATGTTCGTATAGCTACGTTTATTTTTTTACTACGTAAGCTTCCATGTTGTTAAATCCTATATTCTCCTATTGCTCTTGGGATTTGAAACGCTGATTCCTCATTTTTAATCGTGTTTTTAACGTTTTGATTATCTAGGGACTACTAAAATTCATCGTCTGATTTCTTTGTTACTATTTTTGTTACCTAGCTAAAATGCCGTTTCGATCTACTTATAAATTAACACACAGTATTTTGGAGGTTATGTTATAAATACAAAATTAACCTCTTACTGCTTGTTTGTATGTTGGCAGGACAATAGATGGATATTGTGAAACTACGGGGTGAAAAGCTAGAAGCTAATAATTCGGTTGGAATTACTATTCCTAGGAACTAAGTTTATTCTATGAAATTGTTATACGTATATCTTTATCTTCTTCATAAGGGAAAATTGTGTCACTTTGTATTCATACAAAACTTACATAAACACTTATGTATGCACAATGTAAGATAATAAACTTATTAAAATGTAAGTAAAGCCATACATCGTCGCACAATGCAAACAACAATCTATATAACAACGTATACCTAAGTATACGACATTACACACATACATAAATCTGTACCTATAGCATCCTACCTAAATCATAAATGGCAACGTCCTATGTAAATTACTTAGCGTCATAAAATTAATTTATTGGAGGTGTTAGGGCCCGTTTTATAAAACTATTTACATTGCGCAGTTTTAGGATACCCATAGGGAGATTATTAGACTATTTGCTCTCGCAATGTACATCGAATTGTTAATATTTAGATTGTAGTTTTTGTATACGGGTTTGGAAGCCCTAAGCCTAAAGAGTAGCGCATATTCTTAATTCCAAGGTAAAGTCTAGTATTTTTTGAGCAGTTGTTATTGTTACAAACGAATAGTGAAAGCAATAAATTACACGAAAAGTACTTCATAAGTATTCTTCATTTAAAGGCTGTACAAAACTTTGCCTCAGCCACTCACGAAACGTCAAAATTTAAAAGATAAATCGTACCGCATTCGGAATTTGAATTTGAATAAGGAATGCTTGGCGTGAGGTCAGCGTCATTTGGTGGCGGTTTTAAAATTGCCACCATTTTATTGGGAGCCGAGGGTTCTAGTGTTTTAACCCCTTTTTAGGGTATTTGCGTTGATGGAAGGGGGGGAAGCGATTCAAATTATGTTGGTTGGGTCAGAACGACCGCTTGGCATGCGCCGTAGGGAAATGCTTGGAATGGTTTTGTGCATAGCTGGCGTGCTGTTCGCTATACCAAATTAGTACGTGTTAAGAGGCTTTTATAGTGACTCATAATAAATTACCTGAGCGTTAGCGATGCTCCTGAGAATCCGTCATTTTATGTTTTTCGTAGCAGGTAAGAAATCTTGCTTCCATAAAACAGTTCCCGGACTAAATAAGTAATTCTCGGAAGTAATCTTGCACCAATCGCTGAGTTCTTTAAGCTTCTCTACATCTTTAAGATTCTCTTCTCTACATTATTCCAAGATCTAGCGGAAACAATTCCGTTTTCATTTTAGGTACCATACTATACTTGCACATATCATCTCCTTTGAGTAAAGAATTAGGTACTTAAGGCAGCCTCGTAATCTTTTGCCCATGTTCCATCAAAGCGTAACCCCATTAGGTGAATAATACCTAAATCTTCTGTCGCTCAGAAATCATACATCTCAAAATCCCTCGAATAATTATTGTGCCGAGATCAAAGCCAAAAATTTGACTTAAACTAACAAGCTCCATCTCTTAGGCCAATTATATTCATAGATGGTTGATCGCGAAGTCTTGACAAGGAGACCAACTTATGAGCGTTTAATATAACTTGGGATCGTTAAGCTTTGTGAGCGTTTTGTATGGAGTCTTTGATAAGGCGCCATGTTATGTTGAATGTACTCTGAAGACATGTTAAGATTAAGCCTATTGTCAAATGAACAAAGACAGGAGTATGTTCGTCAAAGTTCTTACATCGCAAAACGTCATCGACATAAGTTACAAGCAAGATCCCTTCATCGCACAGATACTATTTTCAAATATTTTTACACAAATATCGTAAAAACGACGGGTGAATCCATTTCAAAAAGAAACATGCGTACATGTAATCACGCTTCTTTCCCGGAAGGGTAGGCAGAGACTACATCATTTCACTTGCTACGATCATCCTTACAATTTTCTTGAGCTGAGGAGAGAAGAATTACGTCTCTAAATATTGTATCGATCGCCCTAATGAATAGAACCATTCCCTTTTCGACTGGCAACTTTGCATTAACTTGAGGCAAAGATTTAATGGATGTCGTCGAAGTTGCTGCTTTTATCCGTAATTCGGCGTTTATTATTCGATTATGGTTGTAAGGAGTTTCGGTACAAGATGCTGATAAGACGCCCTTTGTTGTATTGTTTTAAACTTGGTAATGGTTTCAAGAATCTTGGAGATAAAACATTCCTAGTTCGTCCAATATTTTGGTCTATTGTTTATTTAAACTCGGAAACTTCTAACAGGCAGCCTTGCTGTGTTACACTGAAATACCATTCTTTGCCTTTATTGTGGTTTTCATTATTCCGTGCACTTTATCTGCTATTTTATCGCGTTATTTGATAATTTAATAAATCCAATTAAAAAAAACAGCAATCAAAATTTCAAGTTATTTTTCACGTCATCAATGAAAAATATAACCAAAAATACTTGAGATACCTCAGATATTTACGGATTTAAATTATCCTGCGTACTCAACGACTTTTACGCCAGAATTAAGCAGTATAACGTCAGCGAATAAAACGTTAAAACAGGTAATTGCCCTCGGGTTGCCAGCTCCGGAGGCAGCATGCGAACGGATAAAATATTAACCTAATTTGAACTAATTAATTTTGAAAATTATTGCAACGCGGCGTTTTCGCACGGCCATGTTTATCCCGATCAGCATTATTATTCCTTCATTTAAGGGTAAAATACTTCCTAAAACCAAAAACATACACGCATAAAACCACGCCTAAGTCCTCTGCAGGGTAGACAGATTATTCAGACAACAATTTTTGCGGTGCCTTATTTTAGATTTGACTGTGACTTTGACAAGTAAGTAGTCCTTTTTTTAAAATTAATAGCTTATATTTCAAACAGCTACTTTAAAATATTGAAACCATCGCAAACATTATATGGACGACTTCATAATACTTTCCGTGAACACAAATAACTGACATAGCTACGTAAAGTTCAAATGGTAGACAATGGAAGAGGTAGCCATGTAACTAGTGATTTTAATTGGCACATACGTTCTCGTAATTGACATTTTCAATGTTTGTCGAGACATTATGACTGGTTACTTGTTATTTTAACTGGTTGAAGATATGTATTACAAGTTTATCGATCTTTAGAGATCACATCGTTTGCTTGTGTTGTGTCAAAATAGCAAGGAATGTAAGCACATATTACTTCCATGTTGGACTGGGAGCAATAGAAAAACATAGAAAGTGCCAGCTGCATCTCCTCTCGGGCATGCTGAAAAAAAAACAGCTAAGGGATTTGAGGGTTTCAGTATATTGTAAATTAGACGTTGAGCTGACAACCTATCTATACAAATCTAACTTAAACAACCCTCGGAATTTTTCAGACGTGGCGGAACGACCTTTATGAGGGTCGTTGACGTTCTGCCTACCCCATTAGGGATACAGGCGGAATAGACAGTAGCGTAATATCTCGCACTGTGCTCGCCAATCCACCTGCCAAGCGTGGCGAGTATCAGTGAATTGCTGTGGCACCAAACCGTTCTAGTAAATCGAATCGAATTGCAAAATTCGCTCTAACCAAAATAAAGAAAATTATGAGGAAAATTCTGAGAAAAATGTCGTTATCAGAAGCCGTAACATATCCTTTCACAGTATGTAAACACATTGTCACCCTCTCACAAATAGATCGATCTACCGATACCAATACAAAAATATCATAACGCCCTAAGCAAACATTGATTGTTTTGTAATATTGCGAATAACACGTTTCGGGCATCGTGAAAGCTCATAATAATATTATCATATTTACATTAAGTCTAGACCTTCTGAAGAAAACGAAAAAAATTGAATTTGACAATTTTGTTAAATCGAAGTACGATAAAATTTATTTGACAATGCTAGACTCGAAGAGTCTCATTAACTTACATTGTGAAACGAAAAAGTTGTTTACACAAAATATGTTTGGTGTTAAAACACGTCTGATTATGAAACTTGATCTACGCGTGTACCTACAAAGCACTTGTTCAGAACTTAACCCGCGAGCTCGCTTCATTAGGGCGAGCACACAATAGTTCCCATTGAGCGAGACAGATGGCGTTGTCAGATAAGGGCGTGCGCACATGCGGGTGCACTTGAAGAATGACGGGGGTTGACATGAAGTAATGGAGTTAAAATGTGGGCCATGCCTTATTATGCTCAAGTCAAGAGCTTTGAAGATTGCCCCCCTAATTACACAAAGATGGGAGCTGCAGATGCGACAAAAAGATAATCAGAAGCAAAATGTTCGAGTTGAGACGGATGCAGATTATCTAAGCTCGCAACTTAATAGATTCCCATAGGATAGGTCATACATTTTTCAATATATAGGTACTATAACTTTTTAAGTACTCGCGATAATTTTTACTCATTTTACAAGTAGGTACCTACAACAAGCTATCCGATTCACACGCGAAAAATTTAGGCGGTACTGATATAGGACAAAATCCTCCATCCAAAACTCGCAATTTCAATCTCCTATCCAAGCTAATAAAATATCGGATAAATAATGTTGAGAAATAAGAGTCCTTAATAATATTATTTCCAAGAAAGAGTAATCAAATACGATAGAGAACAAGTAAAGTAATCAAGGTAATATGTCTGTCTTCTTCTTTTTATGTTAAATATAAATTTGATTGGTTGACTGTATATCTACCTGCTTTTTTATTATTTTATGTGTAACAGAATAGGTATAGTTATAGGTACGTTCAAGTCTAGGACGGTTCTATTTACTATTTCTCACTCGTTCTATCTTAAGATCATCATTATCTTCTTCTTAGCGAGTGGATTTTCGAGTCGAACACCGACCCGATAAACCCTGCTGTCAGAGTTTTCAAACCGCCTAGTAGCACAGCTATAGGCCTCTGACATGGTTTCAGTAACGACCACTAGCAAAGACAGCTACCGGGACCGACGTCTTAACGTGCCCTCCGAAGCACGAATCTTTTTTCTTTTCGGACAATCAGGTGATTCAGCCTGCAATGTCCTAACCAAACTGGGGAAAATCTCACAAAGTGATAAATTGACAAATATCAACTTTGCGTTCCCCCCCTGGGAATCGAACCCAGGACCTCAGGATCGATAGCCCATGGCTCAAACCACTGGACCACGGAGGCAGTTATCATTATCATCATCAGCTAATTTAACGTCCTCACCGAAGGGCTCGAGCCTACCCTGAATTAGCGCGATCAGGCCTTTGTGGAATCTTAAGTAAGATAGATAACTATAATAAATTTCTAGGCACCTAATTTATGTATGATACACAATCCTATTTCAACCAAGGTGACACGATGTCGTATGACGTTGGGTCTACTTAGTTTCATACATAAATATTAGCTTGGGCACTTAACAAGGAAGTTAGTCGCCCCCTTCATTATTCATTAGTTAGTTGACTATCCTGGCACAGCTGCAAGGAAATATGACATTAAAACATTGAAAAATGTACTGGCTTGCATTTCATTTACAAACATTAGCAGAGTATAAGAGGATGGCAGAGATATTTTTGGATTAAAATTGTATAAAATCTGCGCAACGCGATGTCACAAGCACAACACGAATTAAGGGGCTACCCTGAGCCAGGTGGCGCCCTCATTAGTCAAAAAATCATTACTCACTGAAAAAGCAATTAATCGAAAATCCGGTAAACCAGATTGAAATAAAAGCAAAGAAGATAATTTAGAACATCATAAAGTTGCAATTCATAGTTCCTGGTAGTAACAGAAGGAAATTTTGCGAAAAGCGGCCACTTTTAGCACTTTTGGTATCTGTAACTGCTGTAAACACTGAATCATGAATTTATAGTGCTTAAAACAAACATCAGTACCTATTCTTTAATCTGGTTTACCCGATTTTCGATTCATTGCGTTTTCAGTGAGTAATGATTTTTTTAACTGATGAGGGCGCTGGCGGCACCGGGGATCCCCTTAACACTTTTTTTTATTCTATTTTATCTCACGACTGCTGCTCGATCATACTTGTGGTTGCTAGCTTTGCTAGTTTGTGTTGTGCGTGAATGGAGGTTTACTATGGCGAACTCACGCATAATACGGCAATGTGCGTGTAGGTACATTAACACACCCAAGTATGGCATAGCGGCAGTCATGAGATAAAACAACTATACTTACCTAAATATTTTTCTGTCAATTCATACTAGATACCTACATAAACATATTCCTTTGCGACCCTGTGACGCAAACACCTACATTATTAGTAGGGCCACGTAACTAGGAAGTTAGCCCAACCAATTCATTAGTTCCCGTCAACTTTAAACCAGTTAATGTTTATATGTTGACACTGAGCGTTAGGGCAGAGTTCGCTTTAACTTAAATGTTCAGAGAAATTAGGAGTACTCCAGCGAGTTTCGGTCCTTGAATGTTTTGCTTGTGTTATAATTAATTTTGCTTATTCCTAGGCGTCTAATATAAATCAAAGTGGATAATGGACAATCAGCGTTTACATAAAAATTTTATCTGTAGAAAAGAGTGTGGCTTTACAGTCATTTTATGAATCTTCATATCTCAAAATGAATTTGTATATTTTCGAATCTAGTTGATAGACGATTCATTTTCAATTCCAGAAATCCTAGATTAAACCCTTGTGAATATCTAACTACTAATCTAAATATTTTATGAATTCGTATAAAATAGTTTCCCGTCACTAGACTTTAAGTTAGCGTCTAAATTTTGAGATTGAGTTGGATATCTCAGGGATTATAATATGGATATTTGCTAGGCAAATTCAGATATTAAATGTGTAACATAGAATGAATACTAACTAACCAAATATCCTATATTCAGATTTATCATCGGTCTGTATTTAAATTTCTTTGACAACAGTATTAAAGTAGACATCCTTGAAAATACCTGAATTTATTATTGTAGGCTTCTTTAAATTTTGCTAACACAAGTTGTAATAAATATCAAAAGTAATTAAACGAGAAAGTACCTAATTGAGGCCAAATGTGTCCTCATTACAGAAAACAATTACATTACATAAATGTTGTATACCGTACCCTTTCCTTTCAATAATACAATGGAAACAAATTAGCCAAGTCAATTAACCAAACAATATTTCCAAGTTCGCATTACACTGCTGGTCCCCTTAATTGAGGACGAAGTATTTAGCATACGGATGGGTCAGTGTAATGAAATCAGTCGTTGTTGTGTAAGCAAATAACGTTGACCCTTGTCAGGGGGGTTTAAGCTGCCATTTTAATGAGTAGAAGGTTCTGTCAAGGTTCTATAAATACTCGAAGCTTGGTTGGCTGCGGAACCGGCCGCTTGGGATAAAAAGCTTGTTGTTTTTCGTCATTGGGTGGAAGTACCAGTGCCTAAGAGATTTCTATCAACTCTGTTTTGAGCCAGTCTAGAATACATTCAAGGGCAAAGTCATCGCAAATAAGATAGTCTGTCTTCTAACTTTTTTCAAGATGAGCTGCACTTGCAGTCCAGCGTCCTATTATACATTTGCTTTCCCTCTTTCTTTAGTAAGGCTCTTAAAGAAATCTCTATTATCTGTTACTTCGCGAAAAAGAATCTAGTCCCTGAAATAAACCAATAACTCGAGTGAAACGACCAAAATCTGTTTTCCCCAAATTTGTTCCCTAAAAGCTTGATCAATGTTCAGTGGTGCAAGCAAATCGACTTGGCTTAGAGTTATCTTAAAGGCAAATTTGAGGGTAGATACGAACTCAACTTCCATCATGCTTATAGAACACTCGGGAAGTGAGTGAATGGGAAATTTGAGGTATAAATGCGTTGCCAGCAGCAGGGCACTAATGGCTAAATAAGATAAGAAGTGCGTATAGCCATAGTTAGTTCTTATCCTTCAAAGATTTTTATTTCTTCATGTCAAAAGCTCAACAACCCAAAAAATTATAATTTTAAAAAAGAAAATTTCTTTCTTAAATATTTTTGTGGAAAATTCCATTAGATAAGCAAATGTGAAAAGTTTCTACTTTTAGACTTTCAAGTGATATCTTTTTAGGACAAAAGGACTAATGAAATTTAATTCTAAATTAATCTGTGCCAAGCCGCCAATAATAAGTTTTATTCAAGTAAATTTTATAGTATTGTACGGTGTATAGGTGATCAAAAACATTGCGAAATCAATCAACCAATTTGATAATAACAAAGCGTTTTCCAAAATGGCTGCTTTGAGGTTTCAATCAATACAGGACGTTTGTGAGTTGTTCCGTCACGGTGTCGGATCAAAACGCTCTGTTTTACATAATTTTACCTTGTTAATTTTCCTTTGATCGAACTTTGTGCTGATGGTTGTACCTAAGTATGTGTCTGTCATTTCTACTGTTTGGGAAGTCCTGGGTTCTTTATCACGGGTGACATACCCGATTATCGTTTTATCATGTATCATATATGAGATTGTTCCCAGTTTAGTTCGGACAGTGCAAGCTGCATCATCAGAAGTTCTATTAACAAAGAGATGATCCTTCGTCGAATTAAATCACGTGATATTCGAAAATTAGATAATCATTCCGGTTTTGTATAGGTTTTGAATTGAGAATATCTGAAATCGTCTTTCCTAAAAATATTGCTATGAAAGCCACAGGAGCGTGCCGAAATTTTATAACGAATCTGTTCTTGTCGCGATATCTTAGGTATACAAACGACCTTAGTTAAAATTAGATAGGTAAACGTTTCGTTTCGAACACAAAACATTAACAAAAGTCATAAATCATAACCGTTACAAAACGTTAATTTGGCAAAAACATTAATCTGTAAATCAATTTGTCCCTTTCGCACGGCATAATTGAATCGTTCTAAAAAGGTTCACCGGCTGATAATGAACCGAATTCAAATTTCTCATTCGATTAGATCTTGCCTTTGTCTTTTTTCGTTTCGTTTTTATATCAGCCTGTACTTAAAGCGTAGTTTTCCTCGTAAAACATGGCTGTCGTGAAAATGATGTACAAAGAACTTAATTAATTAATTTGACAGGCAAATTATTTGATCCTTTCCACGTGTATTTATTTATTTCAGTAAATTATTCCTGTCTATTCGTTGTCACAAGACACTGTTTCTCGAAATTTTTCCAATGTATTCAAATTAAACACACAGCCCTTTCGAAGGTACCACTCACTTTTTGTCCGCCCAAGGGCCTATAACAAGACAAAGACAATATTCATCTCTTTCCCGAATCCCGCCGAATCACGTCCTGCCTGTTGCTACCTGCCTGATTATTCCTTTTTTTTTTTTTTACCGAGGCCAACGGTCGGCCATTATAGAGCCAACAGCTTGAACGTGCCCTGCTGCTTTTCAAATGGATAACGTATTCTATGAGTTATTTTATCGGCTCAACCGTTAAATATGATTTGAAAGATTTGGTTTTGAATTGCTCTATTTGTAAGCTTCAACGTTCGACATTTAAAATAGTTGTTATTGGTAAAATGTTATTTTAAATTACGTTTCGTTTTACGCAATACGTACGACTGTGGTATAACTTTAGAATCACCTTGAGAGACTGACGTCTTAAGTTTTTAGAAACCCATGTATGTACATATAATTTTAGATGATAGGTAATGTAATGTAGGTATGTTTTACTTCCATGCTGGACTGGGAGCGATCAAAAATACATAGAATGTGTCAGCTGCTCCTCCTCCTCCTCCTGGGCATGCTGTAAAAACCAGCAAAGGGATTCGAGGTATACATTGGATTACATTGTGTGCTGTATGGGCTGACAACCCGTCTCTATCAATATACATTCAATTTTAAATTACCCTCAATATTTGTCAAACGTGGCAAAAATTGTACTGCAAGTTTTACGCTCTGCCTACCCCGTAAGAAATAAACTCGTGACTTTATGTATGTTTTTATTGTTTCAGTTTGAGCTGGGCTCAAAGGACGAGGCAAGCTGGATCCCGAACATGCATTAGATATCGCACAAACGATATCGAAACGTGAGTATTGTATCCTCGCATTTTCTGATAGCCTGGTACCTCAGTCAATAATACTATAAAATAAATAAAATATGAAGAATTCGCTAGCGTGCCAACAGAGCTAGCGTAAGGATTACCAGACAGATGATTGTTGTCCTGAATTGATTCTGTTAGAAAAAATAAACAAACAACGACTCTAAACTAACTTTATATAAGTACCTACGATAACGAACTAAAGGTTAATACTTTAAACTTAGCCAACTAAATAAGTAATCAAAATTTTAAAAGTCTCTCCTCGCTGTAAGACTCATTTTAGTTTTAAACTAACCTTAGGATAAAAGTAAAACAATTCGTTTCACTATAACTACCAAAGATTATGATTAACGACACAGAAGCGTCAGTCCGTACTACAGTAGATGAGAGTGACAAATAAGAAACTGTAATGGCCCTAGTATGATTTATAGCCTTCATACGATTGCTGATGCTTTCATAGAGCATTTCCTTCGGGTGTAAGTGAGCGGAGTTCCGAAATATATATTGTTTATTTATTCGAAAGGAAATGGAGATTTTTTGTGAGTGGACCTTCGCCATTTGCCAAAATAAACATCAATCCCTACAAAAAATAAATAACTACTATCACATCCACTCTCGAAACTGAAATAAGGAAAAAGAAGATGTTAGTTTAGTGTATCAGTGTCGGCATAGAAAATGATTACCATTCGAGATTACAGTACAGGCTTAAATAAATATCATACCTAAGTATATTAAGTAAAAAAGCAAACTAAACAAAATCTTCAAAGGTATTTACTTAATATTTAATAAACAAGATAGTAACCAAAATGCTTCCAAACTCAAAACCAGACTTCACCAACCAACAACCCTTGCCTACGAAGCGAAATTTCAGTAAAGTTTCCACGGTATGGTAATGAAGATTCACCTCACGCCGTGAATTTATTATAAATCCGCGAAACTTCAACAGTTTGCGAGCTAAATGTGTTATAGTTTATAACTCGGGGGATTAATTTTTAATAACGCACTCGGGTTCAACGATAAGCGGCTTGATTTACATTCTGTCACCTCTGCGGTATTTAGTCTTTGAGAGATCCTTAGGTAGTTGAAATTAACTAAATTTCCTTGGCTGTTTATCATCGTCACTTAAAGAATATTTTACCTCTAAAACTTTATAGCAGGACTACAATACGTAAATGCACTCACATCCCACACTCAACGGCCTACGAAAAATAAAAATAGACTGACAAATATTATTAAAGATTAAACCTATTACTTTAATTACTGCAGGCAGATTTACCTGCTATGAAATGAGCTACTCGATAAATAAGAACAGTACAAAATGTTTTGAGCTAAAATAAGTTGTCTCTTCTGCTTTGACGGATATGTCAAAGACTATATCTATATCTCAACATCTCACTAATGTTTGTACCTGCTAATAAAGCAATAATAATGGATGAAGTTAATACACTTATCATATAGTTGAGTGTCAGTCAAATGCGAGTTAGAAACTTCTAGGAGTTAATGTTTAATTAGCAAAGTTCAACAGAAACTTCATATTTGTCTTGTTTATGAGCCTATTTGTTATTAAAACATAATTTTGCAGCACATAAATATATAAATTGGGATTTTGTGGTTTTTTACTGTAGGTATACTGCATTTATATTGATATTTTATTTAAATGGTTTAAACCACTGTAATATTAATTTTTACCTAAATATTTGGATTGTGTAACCACACTGAAATATCGAAGTACATATATAGACATTACCGTGTTATAGTAAGTAAATACTTACAGAAACAGAAATGAAGTTACATATTATGGCTGCCATAAACACCTATATTAGATTTTTGCCGACTAAGAATTGGCATGGATTTCGCTACACCCAAAGAAGGGTAGGTATGCTTATACTCCCATGTATTCGTAAATCGCTGGCACGCGAGTCGACACCCGCTTCCGGCGGAAACGCGCGAATTTATTTCCGACACCCAATTCCACTCGATATTTGCTGAATACCGCCATTTTAACCTATAACTTCATTCCTTACGTAGACAAGACAGTCTTATATCTAGTTTAATAGGCTAAACGGGCTTGTGACCGCGACGTCCTGCGCGTGAATTAAAAAAAAAACATTGTAATATCGCTCTGTTGCTCTGAATTGTATTTTATTATATTTTCCGTGTTTAATTTCTTGTTTAAATATGATGCCGTGCTATAAATATAATGTATTTTGAAAATAAAAAAAGCATCTAAGTCGATAGGTCATCATTAAGGGACTAAATATAGGGAATAGATAGAACTATATGTTGACTCATCATAGTTCAGTCTATTCCCAGTTTCTTAAGGAGGGAAGTACTCTAAATCGGGCTAAACACGGTCCGGCATTTGACTTTGTTAGTATAGTTAATAGTTGAATTTTCAATAAATCTATATATGGTTAGCTTCTCTAAAATATGGAGAACAACTAGATTCATAGATATAATCTAAAAATACTATGATTACACCAGGAAATCATCAGAAATATCATGAAAATCTGGCGTCTCAATGCCGAATTTGAACAACTGTGACATTTCTATGAGCTTAGAAACAGCAAATGTTATATCGAAATCACCGTATAATTATGAAGAACATCATAATCAACTCTGTTTTTCAATACTTTTTGTATACATTGAGATATATGCAAAAATATATGAAATCGGCTTGAAACAGCCCCATGCTAGAAAAGGACAGAGCGCGCATTCTGTCATTGGTTTGAAAGGGACAGTTGCCGCGAGCACATAGACCCTTAATAAGTAGCCATTGTTATGTTATACAGGGTGTAAAAAAAAGTACTGCGTTCCTTTAAACCACATGTTCTACTAATGATACCAAACAACTTTCCCAAAGAACAAAAATTTTAGCTCGAAAAAAAAAATTGTCTTTCCCATACAAAGATGCTTTCCGGGGTTTGCAGTTTTGTATGGACAAGCCAATTTTTTTTTTTTCGCGCTAAAATTTTTGTGCTTTGGGAAAGTTGTTTGGTATCATCAGTAGAACACGTGCTTTAAAGGAACGCAGTACTTTTTTTTACACCCTGTATATCTATAAGCAGATACAGCGAAATATCCACTAATTGCACAGACTATCATCGTAATTGGAAGAACAACCCCTCGTAAAATGTTTTCTAACTCAAAATCTGCAGTCGTCGATGCTCCAAACAACCTGGTTATAACCGGTAATAACCGGCTTTACACCCGCCTTAATTAAGGCGTCGAATTGAATAATATTTGCCCAAAATTCGTCGAACAAGAGTTAATTTTCTCTGAAGGCGCCGAGTGCAAGGGCTGTAGAATATTCCCGGGTTTATGCTCGGAAAAGTCATTCCGAGACTCAAATTTGAGAGTTATTTGAACAGATAAGAGACGAAGAAGCCGTCTTTAGGCATCGTTAAGAGTCCGCTTCACATTTAAAATAGAATTTGCCGACAAAATACTAAAAACTGTTTACGAATAGTCTCAATGAAATAGACGAGAAATTCTTTGATATGTATATTTCGTGGTAACTCAGAAAATAGCGCAACCATCTTCTGCTTCTAGTAGATAAGGCAAAGGAAAATACGTTATTACACTTTAAAGTACTTGTTTCGTTTCTAAGCACTTTGTATACGTCCAGATAGTATTTTTCACCAGAAAAGCCAACGTTTAAGACGTTCCTTTAGACAATAGCGTTTCAAATAACGCCTCCCGTTTGTAGCACTCAACAAAGATAAGCTGCAGTCTTTGTCTATGGTAACTCGAGAAACGAGAATCGCTCTCAGACGTTAGCATTCCAAATTCAATTTCGTGTAGACGTCAGATTAAAAATAAATTAGATTTCCAGCCAGTTCATACGAATGGAAAATAAAACTGTGCATCCTGATTTTATGTATCTAAGAAAATTGAATTCGAATTCGAAATACGATTAATTTGCCTTTTATTTTCTCGCTATTAAACATCAATGGTACATGTTTTCAGAACGATTTTCACTCGCATGAATTTTAATGGCGGAAATTCGTCCATTATCGAGTAATTAACGTTTAAATTCGTTCAGAAACGGCCCACTTATTATAGCGTTTGCGGTCGCATTGAGTCGTGGTTCTGGCAATGACGTTCGGTTTTTAATTTCCGAACGCTTAATTATTTATTACATTTCCCGCCATGTTGGTTTCCAAATCGCTTTCTGAACGCGTTCGTAAGTGTCAGATTAACATGTATCCAAGTACGATCAATCAATTTAGCCTGATTGTAGTATTGTACAGTACATTAACAGTATGTTCGCTTCTTCTTTGAGTGGACTGTAGTAGGATCGGAAGGTTGAAGTAAACTAAGATTAAACTGTAAATAAAGCCTTTATTTGGCACTAAAACACTATAATTCACAAAAAGCACATCAATCGTGCAGATAGTTTTTGGTAAGACAAAAGAAGATCAAAATTCTTATACTTTATAAATTTTAGAATAAAAACTATGTGTTGCAAAGAGGTTGTTGCTTGCAACACAGTAAGTACTTATATCGTCGTAGGTACTAGCTTTCCGCCCACCGGTTTTGAACGCCGATGTAAAATGAGTTTTTCCATAGAAGTTAGTTATATTCCTGAAGTAAAAAGTAGCCCAAGGATAGGCGCAAAGGAGCAACAAAAAAACCTATTTATTTATTTATTTAACAGTTTATTGTACACATGAACATACACAGAACAATTACATAGGAATTACGACACAACAGGCACTGCTTATTTCTAAAAAGAAATTTCTTACAGCAGACCTAATAAGTGTGATAGCATAAAACGTAATGCGGATAAGACGTGCACAATTTAAATATTTAATCTACATGAGCAGTGAATAAATAAAATTAATTTAACTAAACAAATACATACAACAATCACTAGAATAAATAAATAATATAATGCATATACACATATAGCCTAAAAATAAATAGATATCTATAATAAATATATAAAATACCATATACCTATAGATACATACAATATATAAATATATACTATGGATTACTTGGGGAAAGATAATGTTCTTTAATTCTCTTTTTGAAGACATCAATTGACGGACTATCGCGGACAGTATGCGGAAGAGCGTTCCACAATCTAGCCTTAAACCTACTGAAGTAGACTACTTTTTACCAAGGAAAACTAATTCATTCCCATTTTAATTCTTATTAGGACGTAGGTAAAACCGCAGGGCAGAAATCTAAATACTTATACCTAAAGGAGACTTTATTCATCTGATATTCCCTTTTTTAATAAATAAGTATACTTAAAGCAATAAATTGAATGAATTTCTTTGAACGTTTTCTTAAACCTTCGAACCTATAATAAACCTAATTAATTAAACTCTGGAATGATGTTGAGTAAAAAGGACTTTTAACATAATTAGTACCTAAGTAAGGGCGTCGACTTTTGACTGCCGTATATGTTAATACTTCTTACATCGTAAATATGGTCTATTGCTTAATTTTATCATAGACAGTACAGTGATCGATTAGGCGTTATATCTGTGACAATGCTGTCGATTTTCGCGACATTATACTAATTCTAATTCTTAGATAGCGCTGTCACTTTCTTAACTTTGAAATAAGAACAGGTTAACAATGACAAACTTTGACAGTTTGACATTCGTAATCTGACGTAAGAATGCTTATTTAACGTAAAATAAGAGAGCATGCTCTATGCTCAGTTCTTATTTAAAACGTCTCACGTCAAATTAGGAATGTCAAAGTCGTGTTTATTTGCTATCCTGTTCTTATGTCAAAGTTAAGAAAGTGACAGCGCTATCTAAAAATAAGGGAAAATTGCCGTGTTCACCACCCATGTTCCCAAGTTCTTGTATTATATTCCTCTACCTATTTTTAAAACAATTTACTGAAACTAATATACATTTTATCTGTGTCACAACAATGATATTTAGCACCAAAACACTCGCTCCGAAATATTTAATTTTCCTAACATACATTTGGTTTGCATTTTGCATAAGAATTAAAAGCACAGACTGAGTCCCAGGAGAAATTCCAAGCGCGTTAGCAGTACGTAATACCCTGTTATTATTATGTAACACTTCTATTCTCAGTCCTATTTCTGATGTTATTAAAAATTCTAGCAATATTTTGCCTTTTCGTTTAAATTTTATTGTTTGAATAACTTTTCGTCTGACTTTGGTCTGGTTTAATATGTTTATTACTTTTTGAAAGAACATTTTCATTTTGGTAATAAAAGTTTACATAGGCCTATGAGCTGAGCAAATGTTTCGTTTAGGTATAGAATTCTAAGGCTGCTAAATTGCTTCTGTAACCGGCAGCAGCGATATAACGTGCATTCCGAATCAAAAACACAGCTGTTTACGCTCTCTGTCCAGTTAGTTCACATACATCAAACTAGATGGCGCCACTAGCACTAGCGTGATTAAACTTTTCTCTCTGAATGTTTTTTAAAGATAGTCTTCCTATTCCCATCGTTAATCAATCAACTGGGTAGATATTGCTATCGGTTCTTGGAGAGCATGACTTAACTAAATCTTAACCAAAATTGTTGCCGTTCCTTTCTATTCTATCAGGAAATCAGGATAGATAATGACAAGTGACTATTTTAGTCAAGATTTAGTGATTTTGCTGTTACGAATCGATTCCATTGTATGAATGTGCGTGCATGTTTAATATTCTTCATTTTTATATTTATTTAGACTTGTACCTTTATTACTATCACCCATTCCAAGTAAAAAAAAAAAAACTAAAAGTAGGTTCACTAGTAAAGTCACCGTAGGTAGGTACCTACTTACCATATGTTATCTTCCGCATGATCAAATTATATCTTACCAATCTAATTATTTTCTAATAGAACTTCGTTACTAGTGATAAACTTTCATTTATATTCCACCCTTGCTCACCGGGATTAGAACCTACGACCAATGTTTTCGCCATCTACTCCCTTCCGATGAGCCGTAATAAATTATATCACCCCTACATCAAAGGGAGACTGGTGGTTGTAACTGCAATGTAATTTATAGGAAGGAAGGTAAAGCCTAAATGAACATGTATAAGTAATAGAGGAAACTGTTCTTAATCTGTATCTTGCTTGCTATGATAGCTCAGAGACCCAATGTGGATCTTTGCCTTCGAAAATCTTATCAAAATGATCTAATAATACCACTATTATTTAACAATGTATATTTACTAAAAACTTGAAATACGTATTTATTTTATTTAACCTAAGATTTAATACATTAAGTCATTATTTATTATTATAACTTTATGAGGATATGCTTTACATACAAGCTCTGACTCTACGTCTCAACTACCTAAATGTCATTATAGAAAAATGATAACACGAATAAATACTCCAAATTTGTCATTGCAATAATAACACATTAACTACCCTGTTGCCAATTGCCAATTACATTCAACGCCTTAATGCAACAAGTATTCATAAAACCTTCAAAGAATCACTCTTATCCAAGTACATACTTCGTACCCTTATATCTGGGCCCGCCATCGAGAGGGTAAAGAAATGCTTTGTTCAAAACAAAGCTTTTGTTCTTATAAATACATTTAAACTGTTAACCCTTGTTTCATTTTCCTATAAATATTGTCATTTTACATTGATGACATTTTTGTAATGAGTTTTTTAATAATTGTTTTTTTTGTTCTAGGTAAGTACATAATTTCTTGGCGGTGCTGTAAGTATATTATTTGGTAAGAAAACCGATCGATAGAGTATTCTTCGTACCGTATGATGAGAGGTATTGTTATATCAAAAAAAGTAAATTAAATATATCCTGATGTACGCCAAAGACAACTCTGTATTACTTCTCTTTATCTTCACCACCACATTTAATTCAGTCAGCCTATGTAAATGAAACTCAATATTGAATTCCACTTTGAGGAAAACCATGGAAAAACCCTATTATCAAGCCGCCATCTTGTTCCTCGGCAATTTCCGGGAGATTCGTCAAAATTCGTCGCTTCGACAATTTCCCTTTCTAAATCCTGCGCATTGATTGGCCGTCAAAAGCGCGCGTCTATAAATATGCATTAAAAGATTCGAATTTCGAACGCATCGCGGCGCGTCACGTCGCATAGCAGTCGTGGCTATGGGTAGACCATACAATGCAGTACCACCGCATAACTATATCTAAACTTGCCATGTCTGTATTTTTGTTTGTAATGAATAATCTCTAAAAAAAATAGTGGCATATTTTAAATCCCACCTTTAAATAGATAGCTGTGTTAACCCAGGCGGGAGTAACATAATATGCTACGAGAAAATGTTTTTTTACCACGGGAAAACTCATCAAGCCGTGAATCACACCGGAATATTAATATTCTATCAAATTAAACTTGTAACACATAAAAACAACAACAAAGGAAGTGAGAAGATCTAGTACCACTACTAGACAACAGATGGCGCTAGTAGGTTTTTAAAACGCGGTAACGTTGTGTTCACCGACCTTAGCTATGGTCTCGCGACTTGTATGACATTGTATTCCGACTAGGGCTGCTGCAAAACCTTGCTTCCGCTACTGTGGGACTGGGTTTGAAGGCTACCTTAATCGTGCTTACACTATTCAATTGGCAAACTTAGTTGCGCCCAACAAATTGGACCTGCTGAGTTGAAAAATTGCATGGTGTAGACTCGGTTCTCTCTCTCCTCTCACCCGTTGTATGTATTCGGTTGTATCGAATAAACCTCTGTCAGTACTATTTCCATTACGTCGTTTCTCTACGCCGCCCGCTCATCCCCTCCACTTCACATTGGCGCTCAACTCGTGGCCAGCAGCAACGGACTACGCAACGCGACGTTCTGCCATCTCACGCCGCCGCGGCACTAAGGGTTGATGAGTGACAAAGAAGACGACGAGAAATTCGAAGACGTTATCGAATTACTACTACCGAGTACCACGCGATCGGGTCGAGTCTACAATAATAACATGTCTGACAAGCCAGTCATGCTTACGAGTGAGCAATTTGCTCAACTACTAAACAAGGTGTCTCCGCCCCCCGCACCAGTTACGCGAGGCTCCTTTACGAACTGCACTTATACTTACGACGGTCGCCGGAGCCCCGAGTTAGTCGAAGCCTTTCTAACTGCAGTCAACATTTACAAGCGTAATCAAAACATGCTCGACAAGGTCGCTCTTGAAGAACTGCCCTTGCTTCTCAAGGACGAAGCAGGAATATGGTGGCAAGGTGTACATAAAGAAGTTTTAACTTGGGCCGATTTTCAAACACGCCTGCGAGACAACTTTGCACCTGAAAGGGAAGAATGGTTATTGTATATGGACATTACGCAGAAGAAACAAGAACTCGGAGTCCCTACGGCAGAATTCGTGCGACAAAAGCGTCTCCTCTTCTCTCAGCTACCATCACCTGGACAACCGGAGCATACACAGTTGAATATTATCTACTGTTTGCTTAACACTCACATCCGCGAGAAGATTTTGCGATCAAGCGTGAAAAATTTCGATCAGCTTTTGAAGGCAGCAGCGGCAGTAGAACAAGTACTAAACGAAAAAGATGAAGAAGAAAAAGCTACTACTGAGAGGACAAGTTTTGTTGAGAAACTGGCACCTAAGCCCCAAGCCATGGGTCGAAAGAGATGCAGGTACTGCAAAAACCTCGGACACTCTTACGCCGAGTGCAGAAAGAGACAGTTTGCTGAAAACAAAAGTAACCATCCTGAAACTGATAATAAGCCAGTGAAGCGTATTGAAGCCAACACACAAGCGCCTTCTCCGTCGATGCCGAAGGTCAGCTGTTATGGATGTGGAGCTCCAGGGTTTGTGCGTACCAACTGTCCAACATGCCACAAAAATAAAGTTCGCCCATCAACTAGCCTACAGACGTCTCTCAACGCAATTGATACTGAAGCCAATGAACTTGATGCTAGAGACAGAGCAGTCATATTTATTGAAGTGGACGGCTTGTCGACAGTCGGATATGTTGATACATGTGCAAAGTCAAGTATAGCGTCACACGAACTATACCGACATCTCAAAAGCAAGGGATATCAATTCAAAGATGTTACTGCTGGAGTCACACTTGCAGATGGAGCACCTAAGAATCGAACAGTTCTACATGCATGGATACCCATCAAAGTACAGGATCGGGTGACTGTCACAAAGCTATTAGTTTTACCTGATTCACACAAATCTCAAACTCTGCTCGGCGTCGGGTTTATCCAAGATGCCCTTATGGACGTGAGCCTGCCTCAGCTCACATATCACTTTCTCGACGAACCTGAAAAAATATATGAGCTTTACGAAGAAAGCTTTGTCCGTTTTGAAGATGATGCCAAGTTATCATTGTCCCCGGTTCGAGTGGAGGTGTTTACTACACCTGCCTTGCCTGAAGGTTCTGAGACACAAACCAAATCTTATCGTCAATCCCACTCGAAGCCGCAACACAAAGAAGTTGAGCGGCCGTACAGGCTAATACCCATTGACCTGTCAAGCCCACCGTACAAGAGACACTGTACCGAACTATTTGACGGTTACTCTCCGGTAATGGATACCCTATACGAAGACGCAGTGACCAGTCTTGCAGACTATGAGCAAGGATCTTTCAACGATGCTTCGCTCTTTCCAGACACACACATTGCATCTATAGAGGTAACATCACTAGAAGACTTTCTGGACAGCAACACGAACGTGTTCATCCCCAACGGTCAGCCTGCTAACGGTTTTGAGCATGCTATTGACACCGGAGATCATAAACCCATCTCAGTGGCACCGTACCGTTTGTCTCAACCTAAACGAGAAGTATTGAAGGCGGAAGTTGCAAAAATGTTGGAGCAAGATGTGATAGAGCCGTGTACCTCGCCTTGGGCTGCACCCGTTGTAATGGTCCCCAAGAAGGATGGTGAAGTCAGAGTTTGCATAGACTATCGAAAGCTTAATGCAATCACGAAGCCGGATGCTTATCCATTACCGCGCATCGACGATCTGCTGCATAGTGCTAAGCCTACGCTCTTTATGAGTACCATCGACCTACGTGCTGGGTATTGGCAAATAAGTGTGAAGGAATCAGATCGTTGTAAAACTGCATTTGTCACGCCGTTCGGGATCTATCAATTTAAAAGGATGCCTTTCGGGCTACGAAATGCGCCCGCAACATTTCAGCGCATGATGGACAGATTCTGCATTGGTTTGAGCCACATCAAACTCTTGGTCTACCTAGATGACCTGATAGTAATGTCACCAACTTATGAACAACACAAAAAAGATCTGCAAGATGTTTTTGACAGACTCATAGAATATAATTTGACTGCAAACAGGGCCAAATGTAACTTTTGTTGTTCCAGAATAAAATACTTGGGACATTATATTACACCTGATGGACTGGAGGTGGATACTGAAAAAGTTAAATGCATCCTGGAAATGGCCCCACCACAGAATTTGAAACATTTGCTCTCGTTCATCCAGATGTGTTCATGGTATAGACGCTTTATACCCAACTTCGCTAGCATTGCTGAGCCATTGACTCGCCTAACCAAAAAGAATGCTATATGGGAGTGGCATGAAGATCAAGCAAAAGCATTTGAGCAGCTGCGAAAGATGCTAACATCCCCTCCAGTGCTTGTACAAGCTGATGCAACGAAAGCGTTTATCATCAAAACCGACGCAAGTAATTATGCCATAGGAGCGGTTTTGGTCCAGGGGGAGGGTGAAAGTGAGCACCCAGTTGAGTACGCAAGCAGACTGCTCACTAAACCAGAGAGAAATTACTCAACCACAGAACGGGAAGCCCTAGCTGTAGTTTGGGCGGTTGAGAAATTTAGAGGATATGTGGAAGGGTCGAAATTGACGATCTTGACTGATCACCAAGCCCTCAAATGGCTCATGTCCCTCAAGTCCCCTACCGGACGACTAGCAAGATGGGCTCTTCGGCTTCAGCCATTCGATATTACGATAAAATATATCACGGGCCGAACAAACGTAGTCGCCGATTGTTTATCAAGGCCAAGTTGTGACGATGACACAAAAACCAGTTGTGGGGTATGTGCTATAATGGTTGACATGCCAAGGAAGCGCCAGGAAGAAATTAGAGAGGAGCAAATGAAAGACGAGGAAATCGTTAAAATAACTAACTGCCTTGAAGGAAAAGACACTGAAAAAGCGGTCTACTGGAGTAACAAAGGATACGTGATGAATAATGGACTTCTCTATCGCTATGACCCCGATACCTCCAAAGAAGACGCTCAGTTGGTTGTACCTAAACAAGAACAGATTAAGGTTATACAGACCTATCATGATGAAGCATTGGCTGGACATTATGGAGCAGAAAAAAACGATTGAACGAATCTGTCAACGATATTATTGGAAAGGGATGAGAGGTCAAATTGAAGCTTATGTCCGAAAATGTCTAGATTGCCAAAGATATAAACCCGGAAATCAGAAACCGGCTGGCCTGCTACAAACGACAGCATGCTGCCAACGATTTGAGATTATTGCTTTTGATCTTTTTGGACCATTGCCTCGAACACCTGGTAACCATAGTTGGATTTTCATTGTGGAAGATATAGCATCAAGATGGGTTGAACTATATGCTCTAGAGATGGCTTCAGCTGAAGAATGCGCTAAGGTACTGCTGAACGAAATTGTATTGAGATACGGTACACCACGACGATTCATTAGTGACAACGGTACCCAATTCGTCAGCAGCGTTATGCAACAGCTAACCTACTGTTTGAACATACAGCACGGGTTCACACCCGTGTATCATCCCGAGACCAACCCGGTAGAGAGAAGAAATCGGGATCTAAAGACCCAGCTCGCCATACTGGTTGAAGATGACCATACAAGTTGGGACGACAAATTACCAAGCATCCGTTTTGCAATGAACACAGCTCAGTGTAGTGCCACTGGCTTTACTCCAGCCTACTTAACATTTGGGCGAGAATTGCGTACACCCGATGACGTCGCGCATGATCTTCGTGAGATTATTCAAAACGAAAACTTCGTTGCGGAGATCACGCCAAGGTTGATGCTGATGGCTGGAACATTGAAGAAGGCTAGAGAAGTGCAGGAAATGAAGGAAGAAAAAAGAAAAGAGTACGTGGATAAGAAAAGGAATGATTGTCCTAACTATCAGCCTGGAGATTTAGTGTTGGTTGATTCACACACTTTGAGTAAGGCTAGCCAAGGATACTGCTCCAAATTCGCACCAAGACGCGACGGTCCATATGAGATTATGCGCCGACATGGTCCCAGTTCGTATCAACTTGCTCACACTGATACTAAGGAAAGTGCTGGAATCTACCATGCTTCAGCCTTACGACGCTTCCAACAATCGGAGGATGCGGTTCTGCCATTACCAGCTAACCCAATCAGAAAAAGAGGACGACCACGCAAGGTGCATACAGCAATTGCAACTACCCAACCAAGAAGGCAACCTGGAAGACCAAAGAAAAATTGAACTACTTACTGCCTTATTTGTCGGGTCGACTGCATAGGCAGAGGGGGAGAGATGTAACACATAAAAACAACAACAAAGGAAGTGAGAAGATCTAGTACCACTACTAGACAACAGATGGCGCTAGTAGGTTTTTAAAACGCGGTAACGTTGTGTTCACCGACCTTAGCTATGGTCTCGCGACTTGTATGACATTGTATTCCGACTAGGGCTGCTGCAAAACCTTGCTTCCGCTACTGTGGGACTGGGTTTGAAGGCTACCTTAATCGTGCTTACACTATTCAATTGGCAAACTTAGTTGCGCCCAACAAATTGGACCTGCTGAGTTGAAAAATTGCATGGTGTAGACTCGGTTCTCTCTCTCCTCTCACCCGTTGTATGTATTCGGTTGTATCGAATAAACCTCTGTCAGTACTATTTCCATTACGTCGTTTCTCTACGCCGCCCGCTCATCCCCTCCACTTCACAAACTCTTTAATTTTAATACTGTGGAATTTGGTTGCATCATTTTCATAACGCACATACATACGCATAAGTTCAGTGGTTGCAATAGGTACTAGATGTATCAGATAAATCGTTTATCTGAAATATTTCTGCCATCCACATGTTGAAATTGCCGTGATTTCTGCGTTAAGGCGAGGTATTTCAACAAACGCCGCATTTTCAAGATTGGAAAACGATAGGAAACTTAAAAATATTGAGATCAAAATTCTGAAAAAAATATATGTGTTAGTTAAGGATCTAGCACAGGTGCAATCGCTTTCAGTTACATGATATCATGAACTTAACTCGATAGAAAAAAATCCTAAAGACACCTCTGCTTTAAATTTAGTTTTTGTACCATGTCCAAACTATTACGAAATTACAATTTATTTTTACACTGACTAAAAGCCTAAACATATTTCTAGGTGCATTCGCTGAATTTTACTTGATTAAATGAAGTCCGTATTTACCATGTTCCAATATGTACCAAAATCGCGAACGCGGTGGCCGGTGGCTCGGCTAGCCCAATCAGTCGCGCCCTGGCGCTTACGGACGACGGACCTGTGACAGTTTGTCTCGCAAAATTTCTTGGACCAATTTTTAAGTTTTAGATAAACTAATTGTATGCTTGTTGTTCATTATGGCTAACAAGCGATGCAAGGTTAGACCAAAAAGTCAGCTAAAGACATAAGAAAAATGAGTCAGAAGAATGCGCTCCAAAGATTTGAGAAAAAGTAAATAAATATTTTATTTCTAATGTAATTTAGGACTTTTTATCATATTTAAATTTTTCGAAATGATAATTATTTCTTTATTCATCAAATGAATACATAAATTAGAGATTAAATATAATATTTGTTAAAACTAAGCCACAGAATATAACGCTCATAGCGCCACAGTATAATCATATCAGTATATTTACCAGTGACAAGGGTGACATTTTGATATCTATATTATGAACACTTCGCCACTGCTGCCACCTGCATAGGTACTGCCTATCAGTGGCGAAGGGTGATATTTTGAAAGGAGGGTATCAGAAATTGACTTATGTATACCTGCTAGGGAAACTACTGAGATCGCTAAGATCAATCTTCTATTACTTATATTTTGTGTGTGTATGTGTGTGTGTGTATGTGTGTGTGTGTGTGTGTGTGTGTGTGTGTGTGTGTGCGTGTGTGTGTGTGTGTGTGTGTGTGTGTGTTGTGTGTGTGTGTGTGTGTGTGTGTGTGTGTGTGTGTGTGTGTGTGTGTGTGTGTGTGTGTGTTTGAACAAGTGGAAGACTTTCAATGAAAACTTAAATCGATTCTATTATTTAATATTTGAAATCAAATAACGTTCTTCTTCTTCTTCTGTCGTGTGAATTTCGAGTCAATCGACCCAATAACATTGACTATATAAAACCTCGGTGGATATCTTCTTCGGAGCTTCTTCGACTCCCTGGACTCTCGACGCGGCCTGCAGTTACAGGCCGGTCCCTTGGTCTGTTAGCCACCCTCCGCGGTCAAGCTCACCGGGTAAGACCCAATTCGGAGAGGCCCAGTGAGCGACCAGCAAACAGGTGGCTAGGCTAGTAGTTTTGGCCCTGGCGCGGAAAGAGTTGCTCGTAGCATAACACTACAATAATAATGCAACACAGGCATAAGAACAATAGACCTATCTCTCCCTATAAGCAACGATTCACATGTCAGAGCCAATTAAAGCTCCCCATACAGAAAATCCTTGCATATTAAGGAACTTTAATCGATTCTGGCGCGGAAACAGTTGCTGGTAGGGGAAATGATACAACAACAATAATAAAACAACACATAATAAAAAATAATAGTATTAACAGCTCCCCCCACGAGCAACCGTTTCCACACCAGAGCCAAATCAAAATTCTTCATACAAAAGATCCTTGTATATCAGGCATCTTGAAAAATGGTGGAATCAGAAAACGAACCAAACATATCGGATCAATACGTCAACTACCTCCCACCTGCAAAATTTCAGCCTAATCGGAGCATTTTTTTTTCGGGCGCCATTTTGTATCCGCCATCTTGGATTTTCATGATCACAGGAAGTTGCCCTTTATTGGCCTCTATAATATTTCTTCGAGCACTTTCTACCTATCTTTCATCGTTAAGGATATATTCGACTTTTTGTTTTGTATGGCGGCCATCTTGATTTTCACAATTTTGGATTTTTTTTAACAGCACGTGCTTGTGCCCAGGGTGTGCTCCAAAGTTAGTTCGAGGACCCTCCCGCTATCTATGATATCTGGAAATTGGGGGGTTTTTTCAAGATGGCTGCGAATCCACATGGTCCTGGACCACCATTATTTTTGTTTTTTAAATAGAGTGACCCATAATTCGTAAGTATGCCAATTTAAAAAAAAACCGTTCGATTCCCGCGACAAAATTCAGAATGACTGGGTAATTATAATTATCCTACTACTAATTTTCGTATACTGTGTCGCCGGCCGGGGTCATGCGAGTTCACTGCCGGGCTGTGTGCGCGAAGTATGCCCCGCGCTGCTCGGACGGCGCAAAATACCTACTCTCGTGCGAATAGCAAGCCTTAATTGAATCTCGTTTTTGCCACAAAACTGTCTACTACGTCAATGTTCCCGAAACAACTTTATTGTCACAGACAAGCTGTACTCGAAATCAAATCAATTCCGGGAAATCGAAGCTAGGCTAGCCGTGGCGACGCACTTCACCGGGCAGCGCCCCTAGTTGGGGTGGTGGTTCCAGTGTGCTCCACTTTCATATGTACTATTTTTAAACTAAACTAAGTTTCCTTCTCGCGGTTTTACTTATACTAGCTGATTAGATTTTCCCTCATCACTCAGTCACACTGAAAAAGGCAATCTACCTGTTTTTTTTTACATTATTGCCAATCAAAAATTCACACTGAAGCGGCAATCAAATAAGGTATTTTTTTTAATGCGGTATGTGATGTGGCATTTTAAGTCAAGTTGATTGGCTCAAATTTAATACGTACCTACAAGTAATTTCGGGTTTTGGATCATCAAAACTTATTCAATTTCTTGCGAATTTTTTACGGGTGCTTGTAATTGTAATTATTACCCTGCCGATATATTTAGCGATAGGTAGGTATTGAATATAAAGTAATAAAATATCTTCTACGATCGTCAACACACACAAATGCTCATGGAACCTAAGCCCTTTTCCTTCTTTTCTTTTTTTTATACAGACGAACGAAAATTCGTTCCATAGGGCTTTAAACAGTTTTCCTAATTAGAAACAATAATTTTTCAGCGCCAAAGAAAAAAATAATGATTTTTTGATTTTACATCATCGCGATCAAATATCGGATCACTAGAGAACAACCCGCGCGGGGTGCGACGGGTAGGGAGATCAGGGGGGTAGGAAGTGACGAATTCTCCCACCGCGTTGCCATGGCGACCGTCATGTTTACCGCGCCGCGCCGCCGCATCGATCGCCGGCTACGTTGCGTTCCCCTGTTTACAATGCAATGTCTGATGCATAGCTGTTCCATGTTGTTTGGCAATTATTGTAGCTAATCATGAAACCTATATTACAGACTACATTTTATAGTATAAGCACAGGGGAAATATATGACATAACGTAACATAAAGTCACCATAAATAATAGTTTAGATTCGTTACATGGGTACTTCGCAAATGCGGTTTGGGCTAGGTCAGTTTTGTCGATGTTATGTAGAAAAATGTCAGTCATGGACTGACTTTTATTGGCTTACATATATTTTGTTAAAATTCTAGTTATGATTGTGGTGGTGGGTAGTTAAGTAATAGTTTCATGACATGAATGATATTTGAATGATTTGATTTTCAAAGTTGAGAGTCTTTTACGATTTTTTGTCATAGAAGTATGACAAAACTCTTTAATTTTGCTGGTAAGTAGTTTTACGACATGTATGATTTGATTTTTAAAGTCAAGCGTCTATTTCTATTTTTTGTCATAGAAATATGACAGACGCTCATTATTTGAACATAATAATTTGACTTTCTGACTAACAAACGGTATATCAACAGATGGATAAGTCTTTATTAAGTCGCCATGTCAAGTCGAGGAACTTTGTACGTACTTAATTATGATTGATCGAGACATAACTAACCGACCATGGTGTCAGACATACGGGCTACTGTGACTTTTGTTTTATAATCGGCTTAAATGGTACAGGGTCTTTTTACATACATAGACACACATACATAAAATCACGCCTAATCCCTAATGGAGTAGGCAGAGCGAAAACGACCTAAACAAAGGTCGTGTCGCCACGTAAGACAAGTTTTGAGGGTTAAACAGATGACTATGTATATTGCTATAGTGACGAGTTGTTAGCCCATCGCCTAAATTGCAATAAAGTATAGACTGAAACCCTCGAATTCCATAGCTGGTTTTTACAGCATGCCCGGGAGGAGATGAAGCTGGAAAAACATAGAATGCGCCAGCTGCTTCTACTTCTAGATATGCTGTAGAAGTCAGTAAAGCAATTCGAGGATTGCGGAGTGTATTGTCATTTAGGCGATGGACTTGAGAACCTGTGTTACTTTTAGTAATACACATTTATATTAAATTGCCCTCAATATTTAGACGTTGCGAAAATTTCTTTGGCGTTTTACGTTCTGCCTACCCCGTAAGGAATAAAGGCGTGACTGTAGCAATTTCAAAACATGATGGCTATCCTGTATCAAATACTGGCATTAGACAATTCAATTACAAGCACCTCACTATCACACAACACCACTTGAGAACAGATGTAGTTTGCGCGCGAAACCACTTTAGCACTCTACCCATTGACGGAGGTATTAGGTGTCCTGGATATTCGAACATTTTCCCTTCAAATACTACCTAGGAACGTAGGAAATAGCTCCAGACTCCAGACGGGGCGCTCAAGAAATGAGTTTTAGATCAACGGCGGTGAGATATTAGCGATGCATTTCCAAATAAAATGGAACTTCAACCGTTTGAATTTTTACCCGACTGCGTAACGCAACGAAGAACTTATGAAGATTTTTTTAGAATCATTTCATTGTTCTTATATTTTGTTCCGCTTGATCACTTCTATATTACTCTTTCCCATTTTTTTTCTCCACCTGTGCCTCTCATTAGTCACCCTAAAAGGAAGCAGGTGATCAGAACCATATTTCAATAAACACATTTCCTACCCTACTGGCAATTTCTATGTTTCCCACCTGAACTGTAACCGCTACTTCCGTTTCCCTAGCTCGGCAACTATTTTAACCAACGGTTTCCTGTAAAACAGATGTTAGGTTTACAATATGGGAGTAACAATGTGATTTAATGACTGATCATGTTGAGTCTTTCTTCCATGCTGGACTGGGATCGATAGAAAAACGTAGAATATTCCAGCTGCTCTTCTTCCCGGGCAAGTTTTAGAGGTCAGCAAAAGCGTTTCGACGGTTAGTGTATTGTAATTTAGGCGATGGGCTGAGAACCTTTCACTATTGCGATACACATTACTATCTTAATTTTCCCTAAATATTCGTCAGACGTGGCCTTTCTCGTTACCACGTAAGGGATGAAGGCGGGTATTTAAGTATGTTGAGTCTAAAGTTTTATCCGTGATCGTTACTCCTATGCTAAACTAGAAACGATGGAAAAACATTATACCTAAGTACACTTTAAACGCCATGCTGTCGTTTTTCCCTGAGGCAAATTCCAGCTCATTAAACTGCAGGTATCGCAGTGTCCTTCGAAATAGAAACAGAGGCAAACCTAGCTGCAATTTTACATTACATTTGTTTTCATTAAATGGCACAGAAAGTTGAATAAATGTGAGCGAACGATATTGCAGAATAAAATTATGTAAAGCCTAGCGGTTGGCGAGTCCTTCCGTTTGAGCTAGGGTTGCAATGCACCGCACAAGTATCGATATCGGTAAGTCGAGACGTTTGTATCGATTGCAGGTGCCAATAATAGGTAGGATGTCGAGGCTAACTACTAGTGTTCTAGATTTGAGGACGCGGCCATGTGTGAGACCGTTTCCAGGTGGTCAAATTATTTAACCGGATGTGATAGTGAGAATCGTGTCCTACCGAAAAAGTCATTGCAAAGTGACAAGTTTTAATACTAGTGATTGAACACACGCTTTTTTAGTTCGGGTCATTCTATCCGATAGAATCTATCGATACTAAAACCAATAATTTTAATCATGCTGGAATTAAAAACTAAATACGCATGCAGTCATATGCTACTATAAAATAAACAAATCCACACAAATCCAAAAATTATTTAACTTCTGTTTTTGGCAAGCAATTTAGTTTGTAAGAGAAAAAATGGGTACGTCACTACAAAAGAAACAATAAGCAGAACACTTTGTAAAATTTCCACATACGCCAGACGGAAGACCACAATTTCATTATGCGGAATATTAAATGAGTGGAGTGAGCAAACAAAAACCGAGTTTCGTTCATGACAAAATGTAATTTATTCGTTCACAATCAGACCGAATGAACGTAATTCGACGATTCTGAGGTGCACTTCCTACTCGAACAAAATAAATGAAACGTGAAGTCGAAACGACACAGGGTTTCGGCGTAATCGAGTTTTTGAAAAACGACTACGATTTAGGTAATTCATGTCTGTCAGCCAGTTATAAAGACAAGCGAATGAAACTCAAATCAAAACCAGAAAGAATATACATAGGTACCTAAATGCAAAATAAAATGATTTTCTGAAATCGGATATTGCCGAAGCAGTTTACTAAAATTGATCTACTTTAAAAACCTTGTAAATGTAAGAATATATACCGACGTACCAATTCCAATGTTTTCATATTACGTTTCTTATTGAAATCTACAGTCAAAATGTATCAAAGCCTTCCTAACATACTACACCTGAGCAGTTCAACACACAACCCTCAGACCTCCATTGAAAAATAAAACAAAACTCCAAAAAAGGTCTGTATTGCCCAATCAGTCTAATTGAGTGAAGCAACCGTATCCTCAGTGAAAAGCGTGCGATTGTCGGCCGTACAGTCTACACCACATGTCATAACAGCTCTTATTTCAAACGCCGTTGAAGCTAAAATGGTTTGACGAACTTGACATGCTCTTTGTATGACCTTAAGGCACTTTAAGGGACGGAAAGGATCTCGTGTAGCTCTCAAGGACGCGAATCAATCCGTTTGATGTCACTTATGGAGGTTCTAGATTGTAACCGTATTGGATCGGAAGTGTTTTATATGCTTTTTTATAGAGGAGTGCTTGCATCACAAGTGCATAGCATTGGCCTGTTTCTTGTACATTGATATGAAATAAAACTGGAATGCGATGTGGCCAAATTACTACCTACTTAATAGTTTCCCATTTTATTGACCCAACCCAATGAGAGTGTTAGGTTCCAGCTCATAAAACTCCAATAGTTGACATTTTAAATGACATGCGATGGTGTGATTGGTTGAATTTGACCTCACGCCTACGTGTCGATTCGGAACACCCTTGTTTACTATCAAAACAATTTTGACATCACAAAAAGCCGTAACACAAAGCGACGCAGAAAACACGTCAATAACAAACTCCGTTACGTAACGTCTCGACTTTTCCCTGAAATTGAACACAACATATTGAACTCAATTCTGGATGCCACTTGCTAAAAGTAATATTAAAATCTACCTGTCACTTGTCAAAATTAAAAATTAAAAAAAGAGGACGTGTATTTCTCTACGGTCTTACGCTTTAACTGCAAGATTTTGGCACATTTTGCACACTGTCTCTGTAATTTTATTTGCCATCTTAATCGGCGGCTAAAATTGACAGTAATCGCAAAATCATAGATTATCGGCGATAGTCACAGAGAATAAATCTTCTTTTCAATTTAATTTCCTGACACGTGACATGTAGATTCTTACTTTAGCTTTAGCAGGTAGCATCCAGAATCGTGCCCATTGAACCGAACAAAGAAGTGTATAAATCTCTCTCGATACGAAACAATTACTTAAATTAAAAGCGATGGCCGACACGTATGTTGGGCGGAATACGGAATAGAGAAGCTTTTCGGAGGTTTTAAGAAAATTAATGTTGTCGTTTTTTAAGGCACCAGTTGTAACTTTTTTTTTCGTAACGCCATTTTTAGAATATCAGCGACCTAGATTGATAATAATCGAGGGTATGTTTAGTATGGCCTCTGACTCTGATATGGTTTTTGTAACAACTAAGTACAATTAAAGACAGCGATCAAGATTAACCTCCTGCATTGTTCTAAATAAACTGGGGATAGTCTCACATAGAGTAGGTAATAATTTGTCAAATATCAACTACGTTTTCCCCACGTGGGAATCGAACCCACGACTTCCGGATCGGGTGCCCATGGCTCAGACCACTAGACCACGGAGGCAATTACCACTGCAACAAAAGACCGGCCAATCCCATACTAGGCATTAGTGGGCAGTAGCTGCGCCGGCGCATTGCACTCGCATTCAGGAAGTGAATGGGTGACCTTGCTGCATTTTAAAAGCAAATACTTAGAATTCTTATGATAATTTATATTTTCACTTTTTGTTAAGCCGGGTAATTTTTATCAGGTCACGTAAATGTGACAAGGACACGTTAAAAATGGTTTTATTTGCCAGTTAATAAACATGAAAATAGTAAAATATTGCATATCTAAATGGTAAAAAAAAAGAAACTTTGACTCTTTTTTCAATAGTCAAGAATGATCAAACAATATCACAATATGTTGAAATAGCAACCAAACGGAAAGACACTAAGTACACAGTGATTCACATCATACAGAGCGTATAACCTCAAAAAGTCGTAAAAAATATGGCGTCATCTTAGGTCAGTGACCGGGGCGTTGACCTGTGCGATATTGAAACAGTTGGTACCTTAGGTATTAATAGGTAATTGCTGCGCGTCCGGCCTACCTCAACGCCCTGAGTTTGTATGCGCCATGTGTGAACTGCAACTGTCATATCTAGCTATAGTTATATGGTGTGGGTGTATGGGATCCATGGTGGAGTGACTATACTATAATGTACTTTATTGATTAGGTTACGTTACGTACAGACATAAAATCCTGCCGGCTGTTGCAATTAAGAAGTTATAAATACCTACTCGTATTTAATTTTCATATTGGTACGACCTGATGAAAAAACTCACTTCCTAAGCTCTAGGTTAAATGATTAAATAAGCCTTTTTTTTTTTGGTTTATAAAACTACCTGCTGGCTGTTCGTAATATATTCCAGACTACCTAAAATTTTACCCGGAAGTCTAGTTTGGTTCGGTCTGATCGGAAATTTAATTTCAACTTTTTTAATGATGTAAAACTCTTATCAATTATATCTGGTTATATTTATAATGCAAAATTTAAGACGTCGTTAAATATCTATAGGTATTTGTATTACTAGGTGTTACGCGCCCTGCGCTTTTTTATGTTTAGGTTCTAGTTTATATTTCCACGTTTCGTATTCATTGTTATTTCCATTTTAAATTAATTTACTAACATGTTAGGTGCATACCCGATACACGTGTTATATTGTAATTAAGATTTAGTCATAATCAATATTTTAGTTATTATTAGTTGCTTTTTATGAGAAGATTTTTGTCTTAGTCTGGGCTACAAATGTCGGTTAAAGATTAAACAGTCGACCCGCATATTGAAACTACACACGTGGTGCCTTTTTTATTTTAAAAGTAAAGTTCCATCTAAGGATGTTCTGTTCAAGGAAGTTGAACAAAAAATACACCACTCAAAATGAAAATGGTATTTTCGGTGTTTAATGATTCATATGAATATGGGTTTTTTGTGCATTTAAACAGATAGGTTTCTTCCTTTCAATAACTAAACTGTAATATTTAGTTTTGTAATAATAATAATTTGAATAAAAACTCAATCTTTATTTCTAATAACGTGTGAACAGTTAATTAGTAGTATAGTTACAATAATAGCATAAATTAACATTGCAACTCTTTGACAAAATCATTTTAATAATATCCCTTTTTATTTAACAAAAAAAAAAACGATTTAATTCATACACCCCTGCTTTGTATGAATTACATACCAGTGTGTATTTATGTATGTAATATGTATGCATAAGCGTGCCCTATTGTGTATCTGTGTGTGAGATTTGTGTGTGTGCGTACGGCAGCTGCAAAACTTGATTCAGACTTCAGTAGCCCTCAAACTGTTTTTATCAACTTATTATTGTTCGATGGTGTGATTCATTTATTTTTTTAGTAATTGTTTTTCTGTAAGTAGTGTAATTATAAAAAAAAACCTTGATCACTCATGTTATTTTTTAGAATTTTAAAAGTCGAGTGTGTTTTTTATACCTAACCAAACTAATTTCAAATTTTATCTTTTTTATTAGGCCTATGTCTATCTTAAAGTATGTGGAATAAAAATGAACTTAGTTGCCAACCTAACACTTTATCTAATATGGTCATTCCACTTTTTGATCCATTGAAAAGGTCAAATCCTAAATATCATTATCACCAGACGTTATTATGACTCAGACAATTACTCTCTGCCGTCATGTATACTGATTGAAGATAAAATTTTATAATTTACAAGCATAGAAACTACTTTTTTGAACATTTTATTATACTACTCGAGTACAATGAACGGAACCAGATAGCCTTGAAAACTTGTATCAAGATCTTTGTGGAAACAAAACTATTAGCAACCTTTTTATTTCTTACCATACTTGGATAGGTATTCCGTAATAACAATCGTTCATGGGTATATTTTTGAATAAAATTCTACTTACATCTGCTACTTACGCCATTTTAGTAACAATTATTTAAGTCCGGATTTTTATTTATAAACGAACTACGTTATCATGAAATGCATTGAGCAGGTAAAATTTGAGAACCGCATTTTCGGTCGATAATATTTAGGGTTCTTTTTTGTTGTTGCCGTCTCGGCCGTAACGTATGGGTGCCTTTGCCTGTTCTTTTTTTTTTTTCGAAAACTTGACCCCCTCGGCTGTTCAGTATCGCTGCAACCGTCGCCGCGCACGGTTGTGTCCCGCGTTCGTACATCTAGTCATTGTCCAAAATTTAGTACAAGCTTTCCGTTTTGTAATTCCCGGTAGTAGTAAGCGTGTTCCTAGTTTTAATATTTTTAGTAAGTTGTGTGTGTGTTTTCGTATTTTCTGAATAAGTTTGGTATAGAAGACTGACTTTTTTAATGAACGGATTTGGTTTGCTTTGGTAAGTGTTGTTGAACTCTCTGGAACTTGCCGGCGTTTGAGGTTCATACATACTATTACGCCTGTATCCCTAATGGGGTAGGCAGAGCGTCAACGACCCAAACAAAGGTCATTCCGCCACGTCTGACATGTTTTGAGGGTTGTTAAGATAGAACTGTAGGTAATGTTATTGCTGTAGTGACATGTTGTCAGCCCATCGCCTAAATTACAATACCTACACTGAAACCCTCGAATCCCTTAGCTGGTTTTTACAGCATGCCCGGGAGGAGATGCAGCTGGCACATTCTAAGTTTTTCTATCGCTCCCAGTCCAGCATAGAAGCAATTTGAGGGTTTGAGGTTCACTCGTTTATTTGTTTGTTTAAGATGATTATAGATACCGCGTGTTGTGTTGGGCGTAATAATTCATTACCTACGCTGCAAAAAATACTTTTTATACCTCGTGTAATGATTTTCATATTATAAAAAAAATGTAATGCAGACGCATCCATTTCTAATTTTAGAATTAGTCGGTTCGCAGATAACGACCTCAAGGTCGATACTTGTAATGATGTCATATGGCAACGTATTTTAACCGACGGTTGAACGTCAGTCAGTTAAACAACAAAGCTTCGAGCGTGGTTACCTGACCGCGCCATGTAAGCGGAAGGATAATGTTTTACGGAGGTACCTATTATAAAAATAAAACGTGTGGTTTTTGTTTTATTAATAAATTTGTTTGTAAGTTATTCTAAATACAATACAAAATACTTTGTTCTACTATACATTGTTAAAACATGTTTTGTAAATGAGTCATTCACTTTAACTTTGTACTTAATTTTATTGTTAAAACAGGAACCATTTTTTGTCAAAATGTTAAACGTTGAATTGTTAAACGCATTGATTGATAAAGAAAGCACTGGACAAAAATGGTTCCTGTTTTAACAATAAAATTACAAAGTAAACATTCCATTAGTGTTTGGTATAATAATTTTAAAATAATATTATATTAAGAGGCTACCCTGAGCCAAGTGGCGGCCTCATCAGTCAAAAAATCATAATCCACTGAAAACACAATCAATCGAAAATCCGGTACGGCGAATTGAAGTTAAAGCAAAGAAGATAATTTAGAACATCATAAACTTGAAATTCATAGTTCCTGGTAGTAACAGAAAGAAAATTTGCGAAAAACGGCCACTTTTAGCACTTTTGCTATCTGTAACTGCTGTAAACACTGAATCATAAGTTTATGATGTTCTAAATTATCTTCTTTGCTTTAACTTCAATTCGCCGTACCGGATTTTCGATTGATTGTGTTTTCAGTGGATTATGATTTTTTGACTGATGAGGCCGCCACTTGGCTCAGGGTAGCCTCTTAACATTCTTTCACGCACAGGAAGAAAAGCAAAATGTTATCTTTTCATCATGCAGGTAGTAGGTTTATAAATTGCGATGTTCTTTCAAAACACATATTACAAATAGATTACTTCCCTTGTTATTCAACGTAATTAGATTTATTTCTAAAACAAAGTGATTCCATGCTGGACTGGGAGTGATAGTAAAACATAGAATGTGCCAGCTGCATCTCCTCGCGGGCATGCTGTATAAACCAGCTTAGGGATTCGAGGGTTTTATAGTATATTGCAATTTAGGCGATGGGCTGACAACTCGTCACTTTAGCAATATACATAATCATCTGTAAAAATAGCCCTCAAACCTTGTTAGACGTGGCGGAACGACCTTTGTTTGGGTCGTTGGCGCTCTGCCTACCCAGGCGTGATTGTAAGTATGTATGTACAAAGTGATAACGAACATTTCTTAGTCATGTCTGATAGTGGGTAGTAACCTAAACTATTCCCTTACTTCTGTTTGTATAAGTAGTTAGGTAAGTAGGATTGAGGAACGTAAACCTTGATGTCAGAGTCTTTGAACCACCTGAGCGGTCCTCAGTCAGGTTAAGCTCAGTGACCATAGTTAGGCGAAATACCCATAGATGTTTAAAAAAAAAAATGTTACTAACTGGACAGCAAACCGATTTACTTACCGGAATAAATAAGCCGGTCTTTGTAAGATTATTTCCACTAGAAAAAAAAAATATAGGTGAATAAATAAGCAATCATCCATCAACCGATACGCCACAAAGACATTCCATTCATAAAGAAATATCCGATGGAACAGACAAAGAAAGATTAATTGCATTAAATAATAATACCTACTACGAATAAGTCTGTACTACTGTTTGTTTGTAATCGTTTATCATCATATTAGCACCAGGTGTTCGTTGTAGGAAAAATAACGGAGAAATAAATAAGGAATTATCTAGTAATAAATAAGTGTGCCTATAAATAGAGGTTAGTTTTAGGTTCCACGGCACACAACATTGCATAAGTGCTAATTATAATATACCTTTGCAAAGCCTTTGTATTGTTAGTTATGTATTGGAAAATCTTTTTGGCAACTAACATAGATATTAGGTATTTTGTTAAATATCCTTGAATCAAATATGATTACTTACTTGCTTCCTAAATAAAATAAAAAAACTGAGAGTATCTTCTTTATGTTTGATAATATGTACTCCGTTTTCTGAACTATTTAATACATTCTTTCATGTCTAAGGTATATTTAGACTTCTTACATAATTTAAAGAGCGTACATTTCACGCAAGCCTAGTATAAAGTTACAAATTGAAAACTTCCAAACAATACCTACGGTTAAACAATCAAAACACAGAACTTGTAAATAATTTGGCTGTGGCATAACGAAATCCGCTGGTCGGGCGTGCGAGTTATATCACGTGATAGTTCAAATAGTTATTAGTTCTATAGTCCCTCTTCGACGTAAGGGTAGTTATTTGGTAGCGAGCGAAGCTGAATCCTGGGTTTCTGTAGAAATACAAATGGTTGAGAATTTTGTAAAATATTACTTGTTAAAAAAGTATGATAATAATTATGGATAATATCAAGTTTTTTTTTTTACCTAGCGATCAATGAATCCGTAATGACGTGTCCCCATAATATATTACTAATTGGTTTAATGTTACAAAATTACTACGAATTTCAGCACAGCAAGCAGACAGGGATACTACCCAATTAACTATCAGACGGACAAGTCTAGGTTCCTATTCTCCGTCTGTATAACTCAAGAGTTATTAACTCCTCTCCCGCTCCGCTCGCCATCAAGTCCGCACCCGGTTCATACCGAGGATTTGCTATTCAGATTTCAGTTAGCCGCTTGGACTGATTTGATTAATAGCTCTGCCGAATAATACTCCACCAACAAGTTTGTTGTGTCGCCATTTTGGCGAACAGTAGATGTAATATCACAATTTCATGTTGAACTGGCTTAAAGAGCATAGAATGTACCAGCTGCTTCTTTTACCTGGAATACCTACTATTAAAGGATAAATATGGATCAGGTAATTTAGGCGTAACTTCCTGTGAACACCATAAGGGACAAAGACGTGACTATTTAGGAGTAGCACTGTCTGTATTGTTGTATACCTAATTGTCTAACATTTTTAAATCATTATAGAAACAATATTTTTGGGACTTTCCCACGATCATACCGATAGTACCTACATATTTCATTTAAACCAAAATATTCTGACGTCACTTTCCTATTCTTACAAACTTACGAATGCACTTAAACAATGGCATGTTTTCATTATTTCCCTTAGATTAAGCTCCATTTGTAACTGCAAATCAAATTTTGTCGAGGGCTTTTCAAAGAATTCTTACCTGTTATTTGAAGGGTGTTCAACAATTGCCTACATTTTCCAAAGGGCCTTTGTAGGTAGAAACCGAGGACTGTTCACTTAATTGTGCAGGTAAAATCCCTTAAGTGTTGGTAAATATTGTCGTTGAAAAATATCCATCACCTAAATTTTTACGATAAATTGGTTTTAAAACAATACAATAGGTATTTTTTTTAGTTTTCAAGTATAATATGCTGAAGAGCTTAGAGCTTTAAAACATTATGGATAGAATGTACCAGCTGCTATATGTATTATGCTTCTCTTGGTGAGTATATTGTTAAAGCTAGTTTGTAGCCATCTACCCTAGGACCCTGACACCCCCTACTATGACAGCAACTGAATTTCCTAATATTATCCTCTACATTTGACAGCTTTTGACAGGCTCTTAATGTAAGAATTTCTTTGCAAAAGTTGTTCAGTTTCGTTTACTGAACAACCCCTTAAAATTTTCGGTTCGGTCCCTTACACCCTTTATAGAAATAGCTTAGTGTCTTTTCCAGGCTATGGATACTCCGAATTCCAATTAAGACAGCCACTAATTAATACCTACCGAAAACGGCTACACATTAGCTCCTCCCACTCATTAGATCTAGTCTAATAAATTACTACCTAGACGTAATGTATAGCCTTATTGACCGAATCGACCCTCACCTTGTAGTCGGGCCAATGACCAGAAACACTTGTTTTTAGAATATACATAAATCACGCCTTTGTCCCTAATGGAGTAGGTAGATCGTCAACGACCTAAAGAAAAATAGTCATCGCCACGTCTAACAAGTTTTTAGGGTTATTTCAGATAGATCTGTATATTGCTTTAGTGACAGGTTGTTAGCCCATGTACTGTATATATATTATAATACACTGACTGACATTCTCGAACATTGATATATAATGTAGGTACTGCTTGAATCCCTTAATGTTGACTTTTACAGCATGCTCGGTAGGAGAAGCAGCTAGCTAGCACATTCTATGTTTTTCTATCGTTCCTTGATGGAAGCAATCTACTTTTTCGAAAATTTAACGCGGGCAGGGGATTTAATTATCAATATCTAAAAACAATAATATCCTCGTAAAGGAACAAAGTTACTGAATAAGAGATTGTAAACATTCAGTAACAATCAATCATCAAATAACAAAACAATCATCAAGTGTGTAAGGTTTGAGCTCGAGCTCCGGAGGACGTCAGTTCGTTTTTTTTTTTTTTTTAGTTAGGACAATGCAACTTGATCCACAGGACGTCAAGTAAGATTTCGTGTTTCGTAGGGCACGTTAACCGTCTCGAAAATGTTCCCAACATCAACAATAATGAAATTCATTAAACGCAATTGGAACTCTATTACGTTATCGAGGAGGCCGGACGCAATTTATCGATAGCTTTGTTAGTTGGTGACGTCACCGTCTCAGCCCTAGGGTAAGCGAATTAGCCGTCTATTACTGACATAGTTTCATGCGATGCACATTATATAGAGCGATAAGGTTTGCGAGCAACCCTATCGAAAACTGCCTGTTGGCCTAGTGCTGTAAGCCTTGGACTCTTGATCCGGGGAGCGTGGGTTCGATACTATCAAATTATCGCTTTGTGTGATTGTTACCTGTTTGGTAAGGAAAATGCAGGTCAAATCACCTTACACAAGTAAGATGATTCTGTGTTTCGAAGGGCGCGTAAAACCGTTAAATGGTCTTGATTATTTCTAATTTAAGAAAAAGAAGGACTAATAAATAAGTTTAGAAATGTTTATCGTGACCCGAATCGTAGTACAAATTTCTTGTCATTATATAATTATATTTTCAAAAAATATTTGTAGTTACACTATAAAACTATAAAGCCCCCTATAAAACTACTTGCTTCTTTCTTCAAAACGGGTTGTAAAACAAGGACATTCTAGTATCCTTATGGCTAACCTACATCAGAAGGAAGTGTCGAGACAGTAACATTTGAAAGGGAAAGTTGTCAGCCCCGTTTTATTAAGTAACCATGACAAAACCTCTAACCAACAGAACCAGTTCTCACCTAGATTATGATAATACAACTCATTTGATATAACAACTGACGTAATCCGGGTTGCTCTTGAAAATGTGATGTCTCAAGATCATGGCATACTTTGCATATGTCGAAAAGAAAAAAGTAATGGCAGGGAAAATGCTGAGGGAAGTGAGGTGAGGAATTACCTAGCAACCCCGCGGCTATTTATGATTTACTGCCAAGCATCTGCTGCATCAACACTAAGCATACGGCCCACCTTATCTTGACTTTCAGACCGAAACCCAGAACTGCGAACATTTCTGCTTGTCGGTAATAAGCAAGAAGGTGGTAGTAAGCACCCCAGACGAGCATTGCACAGAACCCTACCACCTTCAGTCTGCGCACATTCTGTCTATTAGGTTTTATGATAGAAGTCTCGACGCACTTTGCTAATTCCACGGTACCTATCTACTATAGTATTTAATACGCTATTCTATAAATTAGTAGGCTCAATTTGCCCTTTGCCTAATTACATCGCGACCGAGTCAGCTTTTAGAATAACAAACTACATAAAAACAGAGTTACGTTAGAGTTATATTTGAATAAGATATCGTTTTGACTGTCCGTTGGAACATAAAGTGCAAATTTATGATCATTGCGTACTTTGATAGGGAATTCCCATGGGCAGATTCCCATAACAACTACAAATTAAGATTTGTCCCATGGAAACTATAAGTTCCATAGACCGTTAAAACCATTAAACACACCACTCTTTGTATTTTCACCATTACCATAAAGTAAGTTCAATGACATAGGGTCGACTCTAGCTGTGAGATCTTAAACGAATTTCTTAAAAAAAGGTCTATTAATCCGTACCCCTAAGTAACCCCTGTACTATGAGACCCCTATTCTTAAAGCTGCCCCTTTCTATTAGCTTTCGCACGGTCAGGTGCATTTTTTTCTATTTCTATTTCTCTAGACAACAATGGACTATTCCCGACCTGTTTACGAATATCTTCTTGTAACGGTTTTTTGAGAATATTTTGAAGTTTTATGAGTCTGATGCGTTGACATGTTGATTTTTTGTGTTGATTGTCACTGTGGGAAGAGATGGATAAGAAACTTGTTTCGTCGAAGACGTTGTAAGAATTATTAATGCCTTGTAGTTTTTTTTTTGTCTTATAAACTAACCAAATCTTTTGTTCTTTGCAGGTAAGTATCCTGATGAAAGCAGATACAATGGTCATGCCAAGTAAAATAAACAAGCGTATGTAATAGTTTCTTTACTTTAGCAAGTTCTACATCACGATCGCTTAGTAGTTACAAGCGTATACCTTTGTAATATTTTAGTGTCCCAAACGACATTTAAAGTCATCTCTAATTAATTACCTATTTACTAATCAAATCACGCATAATAGCTGTCTACACTGCTATCGATTCGTGGAGAGCATGACTTAACTAAATTTTAACCAAAATTGTTGCCATCCCTTGTTCTCTCAGGATAGACAATGACAGGTGACCATTTTGGTCAAGATTTTGTGATTTTGTGCGCATACAAACACTTTCTAGTCTAGACCAGAATTATACGGTATAATATGACGTTTTGCTTTTAGTATGCAGTTTCCTTACAGTTACATTACAGCTAAGTAAATAGCAAAATCATTGTAGTTGATATTTAAAGTCTAGGTGTCTTACTTATTCCATCGCGTATTGAATTTCTTTTAATGTGGCTAAAGAAATTAACAATGTTTCAGTCTCTGTCGAGTTATTAATAGTACATTGTTTAACGAGGAGAGAACATGACCGATTCCCACGAGGGTGTAGTTTGAGGCCCGAAGCGTAGCTGAGGAAGCGTAGTTGGGAATCGCATTTTCTTCCGAGTTATACATAGTGCTTTATACTACACCTATGAGGAAAATATAATCAAAAATCCTTGTAAGATAAAGAATGATATCACTTACATGATAAGATAACTTAAGAACATTTGAAGTGTCATCATCCATGCGAACAGAACACAAACAAACAAAACACATATTAATACAGTTACACATTACATCGAAAACACTAAACACTTAATTTACATTAAATAAGTCATATAAATCAAAGAACGAAAAAGAATTCGCGCGGACATGTTGATTTTGCCATATTTTTTACTTAAAAATATAAAAGAGACAAATGAAGCAAAGCACATACTGCCAAAAAATGTAAGTGGCCAGTATCATTTTGTGGGCTTCGACATACAAACTTTTTGTTTTTTGCCATTCGCCTGTTTCTAGTTTTGAATTATGAATTTAAAAAAAAAAATAGGAGGGGAGAAAATACTTTCTCCCCTAGGGGAGAAAGTAAATCCCATATATTTTTGCCGCCCGCATATTCGTTCGCTTGGATTTACGTACTTTCTTTCCTTTTTTCAAGTAAGAACTAATATACTTTCCGAATAGGTGTAGTATAATAATTATTTTACATTTTTCATTCTCTTGTCAATCTACCTAATAGCTTAATATTTTGGCAGAAGGATTACTTTGGTCAAACGCTATCTACTTCCTGTCTCCTTTAGGTTAGGAAATCAGCGTTGCTTTTTCAAGATATATTCCTACGCCATGTTAAAGACATGTTTCTGTATTTTACTCTAGTCTGAAGTTGAGTCCTTTTATTATTATTTCTTATTGATGATTGATTGTGTAGACTAAAACAGGAAACTATGGGATAAGATACTAATTACACATTAATATTATTAACACAAATCAAATAGTACAATTCAATCCAAAGGCTCTTATTATACATGCATTCCGCCATTTAAAGCAACCTACACTCTCATTTAAAACACAAACCCGCTTATTTCGTAGGCTAAAACTTAAATCCCTCATACATTATGTGCGGGTATAAGTACGTTTGCCTAGCTCGAGGAAGCGACGCGAGCCGACTCACGAATTATTTATGAGACACATGTATCTTATGTTAATCGATGCCCTCTGTGACAAGACTACGAAATCCTTTGATGCCTTTCGATGCTCACTCAGAGGTTCATTTGTCAGTTCATTCATAACCTCAAAAGAATATTCCAGAAAAAGCGCCGAGAACGTTACCAAAAGCTGGCAGGAGAGGAAAATAAATCGTTCCTTTTTCAAATTCAAATGACAGAAAAAGTGGTCTGGCGACGACGAATGTTGTGTCTAATCTGTAGGGCGCGAAGTTTCGTGTTTTTTGTTGTGTCACGACCTTTTTGACTTTGCGGCTTCTCGGGATTCGGACATCAAAATAGAAACGCCAAGTTCTCCAATTCTGTGTTTTTATACGTATTTTTTACCTGTCGCTGTGCTCGTAACGTTTTGATTGTAACAAAACGAATCTACTTCACCCCACTATGTATTTTTATATTGAATCTAGATTCTAGGCTCACTGAAATAATATGTCCAGTAATAAACACTAAAGCTAAAATAAAGTAACATTATCTGAGTGTGCATTTAAATAACATTTCCGGGGTGTAAAAGCTCAAGTATAAAGGAAAATTTCCCTGACCGCATTTTAGGAACTAGCACCTCATAAGTGAGTTTCCCAAACAAACCGAAATTTATGTCAGTTACGTGTTTAGAAGCTGTAAAATTAAGTTGACGAATCGTGTGCCCTGCGCCAGAAACGAGCCAAGCACACCGAATGTGCCCCGATAGGTCGGGAGGCAGCTGCCAAAAAATGTGCGTGATAAATGTTTGGCATAAGTTACTTTTACGATGATCAACTGATGAAAAATTAGTTGTTTGAATTGGCAATTTCGATAACGAACGCATAATAAATGTATCAATCGTAAAGATTAAGCTAAACTCATCAATATCAGCAAAATCTATCAAGTTAATTCATAATTATAAAACGCAAAATTTGCATAAGTACTTATTAAAACTTAATTTTGCAAGTTACTTGTAAATTAGCAACATAAAAATTAATTACATAATATAATTTTTGTACTATAACAGCACGCTACTAAGGTATCTTCATGAGTTCACTACAAAGAGCTTTCCAATAGCCTTTAGGAACTACATAATATGATTAAATTTTTACAACGCGGTACTTACATTTTTATGAAGTTATAAAACCATGAAATTTCATACGGACGAAACGACCATGCCTCTAATATGCAACAGAACACCTTATATTTAATGGGAAAGCTTAACTCATAAAACTAATTCTCCTTGATATTGTTCTAAAATGTGGCGCCTTAATAACCATTTGGATTTTGTAAAAAATTACTTTCAGCTCCTGGGCTACGCTTACAGTAATTTTAATCTAAATGTAGATGAATTTTCCCAAATTCTGGGGTAAATTGTGAGCTTATAACCGGGGTGATTTGGTTCGCTTGTTTATATTTTAATTGCCGGGACCCCTGGGACCCTGGGACCCTTGTCTTCCGAGTTCAAAGCATAAAACGGTAATGGGAGACATAAAAAAAAGGAATCGTAAATAGCCTATATTAGTCAAGTGTAACTGCGACATCTTATTAAGAAGATCAATAAAGTAGCCCAATTATATCTTGCTTTTTCCCTAAACGTTATTTCCCGACGGATTCTGTTATATAATATTATGTTACGATTTTATTATTAGGTAAAATAGAATTTTAAATATTGTATTTCAAATTACTTCAGATATCGTTCCGCAAATATTTACAAATTAAGGTATACAAAAACAGTCAAAGGCTCCAACTAAAAGCTATCAATTATTTATTAACTGTAAAGGACTATTATTAATAAGTTTGAAGGTCTGTTTCAATAAGAAATCTGAAGGCTTCTTTTATGGAAGCCACATTTTTATAGAAAAATGTAGATTTAGAAGTGAGATCACTTCTGCTTGGCGATAGAACGACATACGTAACGGAGTGGCACTTTCCCAGTAGGGCTTTGTATTTACGAAAAATTCTCATATACCTCTTGATAAAGGTTAGGTATATTTTGATAAAATCTGGCTGTAACGGGGTGGTACTTTTCAGGACCGCATTTTTTTTTATTATTGAGAAAACTAACAGCTATGTAATGAAAAGATAACATAAACAAAGCTTAAGCAATTAATAGGTTTCCCTAAATTACATCTACCTTTGTATCAACTACTCACTTATTAATCTCTTACTCGGCCCGTATTTATAATCAGCTCTCAAGAGTGACAGTAAGTTTGAGTTCGTATCAGAAATGTCACTTCAGTACAAAACGACCTGTCAAATCCATACTTAATATTGCTCTCACTCTTGAGATCGCTTTATAAATACGGGCCTAAGAGCTTAATAAGTGAGTAGTTGATTCAAATTACACAATACCGTATTTAAAAAAAAACTTTGGATGCTAATGTACCTATTAGCAGTTCGGAGCTAATCAATAACAAAGACATTAACGTTTGGAGTCAAAAATACTGCAAATGAATTGCTTAGCTTTCCGGACCGAACGCGTAACCTTGTTATACTCCAAATTCCGGATACGGCCCAAACTTACACCATTAACAATGAACCGTTTTTAATTTACTTCAGACCCTCGTGAAATAAATGAATCGTTACCGGTTAACGCTAAAAATAACGTTGTTATAAGCTGTTATTATTATGAAACCGTTTTCCGTTTACGGGCGGCGGTGTTTCGGTGACTTAATTTCAGATTTAGCCGAGTGAAGTAGGCTGTTTTTCCGGCACGGAAGAATGGTTGACTAAATATTATGTCAGATATACCTACCAACTAACTATAGATATTTTCAGAAAAAAGAGACTAAGCACCAATCTAGCATTTTTTAAATACCTTAAAGCCTCATAAATAAAGACTTATCCACCAACTTTTCCCAAAGATTACCCTGTAACGTGACGTTCGTTCAAAACATTAAAAAAAAACCCACCCCACTTGTGGAGTCAGCGATATTCTTGATTTATGGCAAGGGGTGGGTTACACGTTATAATGTTTCTATAGCCAATTTACACTCCCAAAATGCTACCTTAGCTGTAATTTCATCCAAGCAAGGGAAAATTTAATTATTAAAAATATATAAAGTTTTTTTTGAGTGCGAGTGATTAGGTTTAGAAGGACTATACAATACATCATTAGATTTGTATGATGAAGTTCCATTTCCCTTTACCACAGTACGCCCGGGTAGAGAAGTAGTTGGTATTTTCCATGTTTTTAATTTTTCTCCATCTAGTTTAATATTAAAACAGGATTAAATAACTTATTTACGTTCGTCTTACATTATAGGCCAAAAGGGGGTGTTTACCCGACTGAAGTTTCCTCACTTTTCCATTAACTGGACCGATAACGATATAATTACGTAGAATGAAGTAAAAATTTGGCCGGGACCGATCTAATCTCGACCGAAGTCGTGAACGAGATTGTCATCATAGGTATCGTTCATTCAAGTAGGGTCGGCAAGTTAAACGATTTCAATGTAAGGGTTCTCTATGGGTTCGATTTAAACGCTTAAAACTGAAAAGCAGTAGTTAGTGATAACTCAGGAGCCGTATTTTTGAACCGCTCGAATCGAATTTCGTATACGAAAGAGTAATGATTTCCATACATTTTTGCGCGCGAAAGTTACTCTTTCGTATGCGCTTTGTCGTTCGAGCGGTTCAAAAATACGGCTCCAGGTCTTTTTGGACTTTGTCTATCCATTTCAAAAAGACCTTAAGAGCGCTTCAGAAAGCTGAATGGCGACAAGCCGCTCAGGACAGGGACGAATGGCGAAACTTGATGTCGAAGGCCAGGATCCACTTCGGGTCGCTGAGCCAGCTAAGTAAGTAAGTAAGTGATAACTCAGTTACTTATGTGTGACAATCTGTACCACACTGTATCTACTATATAAAATGTTTGTATCTAAGATATACGATAAGAGGAAACAAATAGGATTATTTAATATCAAACGAATCAATAACCCTCTTTTACGTAACATAATAATGTTTATAAGGTCCTAAAGAAACCCAAGGTCCACTTGACTTTTTCGCATTCAAAACGAGTTATTTCGGTAATCTTGGTTGTTAGGTTTGATTGCTTGCTCGAAAGGCATGTAATCAAATAGAATTTAAGTTGAAATACCTCGAATTTTCTCCTCAAGGCTCAGGGTTGCGAATGATTGAGGTTTTTGAAGAATGTTTGATAATGTCTCCCCGCTATTTTTAGTCTAGACAGATCTGCTAAATTGGAATTTTAAATGGGGTCTTTTGAATTTCAGGCTGTGCTTGCTTTAAGCTATCTCTTGTCACTAAAATCTTATTCGTATTTCTTGCCTACGGATTACTCGCTCAACTTCAGTAGTAGCTTTAACGTGATATTCAGACAAACAAAAACCCTGTAACAGTTTCATTGATTTACGTAAATTCTAAAGAGTTACATACATAAAATCACGCCTTTATACCTAATGGGGTATCTAAATGTCTGACCACATGTTCGCTTGTCTTGAAGTTGGATTATGTTTGCGTACGCGGTTAAGCGAGTAACTTCTCACGTCGGGGTAGTTTCACGATAAACATTATGTTGATACATTGCGGTTCAAACTAGTTAATATGGACCTCGGTGTTTAAAGGTTAGCGTTCATTATGTAAGTATAATACTGAGCGGTAAAAATTCACGTCGACAGAGGCGTTTTGCAGCCGTTGTACAAGTGCGACAGTGCAACGTTAAGGGCCTTGAGTGTACATAATTTATTTAAACATTTCTTCTGACCTTGAGTGGAGCAAACTAAATAAAATAAAAAACATACAATCGCGACAAAATCTCAAACATATTAAGTCTCATTAAATACGTAATTAATTTTTTAACAAAGTTAATTTATTTATTCAGCGTAGGTTAAATCGCCGTTGTTGGAATCAACATAAAAACTATTTGCTTAGCAAATTTTAACTTTTTAATATATTGATTTTTGTTCAATTGTTTTTTTTAGTAGTTACTCGTTCACCGGCAACCATGCCCACATTGTGAAAATAAGTTCTAAATGTCCGTAATAGTCCTAAAACCAATATAGTTTTGTGTTCTGTGAAGTTTACAACTTTTTATTCATATCGCACCCCGTCACTCCTACGCGACCCTCAAAATGCAGTCCACTCAAATACCAGTGGAAGGGACTAAGCCAGCCTCAGACTCTTCCAGCCGTAGCATATTCAAAGTAATATAGGTACAACCGAACTCGTACAGAAATGCGAAGACTGTCCAAAAATCATTGCAAACCACGAACGATAACTCAATTTGGGCATGCCCTTGCCATTTGCGCCTGGAGTCCATTTTGTCGCGCCAACACGTACCTACTAAGATGGCGGAATTAACATTAGGGCTGTTTAAAAAAAATATTTTTTTTTTGTTAAGTTTCGTGATGAAATTTATGTTTATACTAATTTTTATTCGTTGTACAAAATCAGGCACTACAAAACAAGCGCTTCCAAACTTTTCTTGTGTAATTCAAACACTGGGTTTTCGTCAAACAGAACTATAGCTAGTTAAAAAACTATTATTGCATTGCGAAAGAAACTTCGGGCTAGTTGCCAACTTATTTGCAAAAAAATACCAGAAGTATTCAGGTGAAATAGCAGATGCTGGTAATAAATAAGTTCTCTTAGAACTTAATATCAAAATAAGTAATTAGGTAATCTTTAAAAATAGTAGGTATTATTTGTCAAGAATGATTAAAATGAAAAACCACTAAACCTATTATTAGAAACCTACAGTATCCAGATCCAGAAAGTGTACATTTTACCACGGAAAAATATTTTATTCCCAAGGTAAAACTGCAAGTCGCGGATGAAATTTGTGCAAATTGGATAGTGCAGCTGGCAACCCTACAACAGGCCGATGGGTCAAGATACGCTGGTTGTTCGCAAGCAGCGAGTTCATTAATTACTTTTTAAAGTTCCCCCTACAAAGGGAAGGCTTTGCGGCGTTCTGGTATGCGGGAAATAAGAAAACAAGCTCTTTCTTTCCGTTGCTTACAAGAACAAGCGCCGTGAAAGATCATCTCTCTGTTGTAAGGTTTTGAACTACAGGTTGGTACTTGCAATATGTAAAACTAATTTAAAAATACTATGTTTGACAGAAGGCAGATCTTAACGAAGAACAGAATCGTAGGTTACGTACGGTACGGCTTACTTTTTCTGGTACCACGGAGGCTTATACCTCGACGTTTCGACCATATACGATGAATTTCATCAGGAATCCGAAAATTCGTGAACCACAGTCGAAGATTACACCTAACGGGCGGTAGTGTGTCACCTTCGGGCTCCTGATGAAGACCATCGTATATAGTCAAAACATACAAGGTAAAAAAAAACCTTTAAAGATAATGGAAAACCTTTCAAAACAGCAATTTTAATTTAGAAATGAAAACGTTTGTCGAAAAACGAGAAGTGTACTTAAAAACACAAGTAGCGCGTTATATTATTCGTAAATTTCCTCGAACTTTACACATTTTATTTTGTGTTTCGGAAAGTTTTATAAAAGCTGATGTTGTTACGCCGTTGTTATTGTTTGACTGCGACTACTCAATCAAAAGTTGGACGCCATATTTGTTCGTGTGTTGCGAAATTACGTTGTTCAATTAACAAGTTAATTTCATGTCTTGTTTGATTTGTTGTAACGAACAATTAGGAAAACATTGCTAAAATTAAATTATGGTTTTTGTGGGAAAGCACAAAAGCTTATTTTTTATACTTTGTTGTTTGGGATTGTGAAGCCGCGGTAAACTTCTTTCAAACATTGTATTCAATATTTTCATTGTATACGGTTGTATTTAAATTATTATATTTTGTAAGCTTTTAAACTTACGGGGAAGGTAAAGCGTCCACAGCATTATAAAATATTTCGGTTTTTATTACGGTATATAGAGAATGTTGATACTTTTTTACCTTCTAGAGGTGGAGAGTACTTACTTACCTATATCGGGAATACTTGACAAAATTCCAGTTCATAAGTCCAAAGATAACTCATAAGCTTACGCATCAGCAAGTTACGTAGAAATCCAATATATTATAAACTCGAGCCGTTTTCCACTCGATTACGTCGTCCAATCGAGTAGACATCGATTTTAATTTGCAAAGTAGTGGGCTGAATCGATTCGCCGGTTGAATCGATTCGGAATCGGGACCGTATTCGGAATCGCCTGGTGTTAAAACACGCTTCGATTGATACTCGTACGTTCCGCTGCACTTTTGATACGTTTCAGAGTAGATTCTTTAGGTCTATATTTAGCACGACAGACGATATATATATATAGACTATTTATATACCCAGTTGGAAGTGTAGCTGCCTGCTGCGTATAAGGTCCTTAGTTCGATTCTCAGTAGGGTTCAAAGAATGATTAATTTAAATATCTGTTTCCGGATTGGGTTGTCTTAAACGTGTTTCTTGTCTATATTAGGTAGAGGAAATCATGGTGGGAGCTATGAGTGTGATCGTATGAGTGTTTATTACTATATAAATCTGGATTGAAATAAAAAAATATACTGTCAACACGATACTAAAGCAAATGGATTATACAACTGTTAGAAATTATTTGCAAATATTGTTAACACTTGCACTTATAAGTGTATCTAAGTTTTAATTAAACTTTTACAGCCAGGTAAGAAAATTGATAATAGCCTTTCAGAATTTCAGAATTTGTTTACAAAGAACTTGTAACGCTAAGGCACTTACTACAAACTTCGTTATTACGGTGTTATAAATTCCAAGAGTTTGTAATTATAAGCGGCTTTGAAAATAGACTACGCGAAAACTGCTTAACATAATCTTGAAGAATATAGTTACATTTTCACCTGGATAGTATAGTTGGTTGTGCTATTGGCTTCGGCGTCGATAGTGTTGGTATCGATTCCTTGTTGGATTGATATGTACAAATGTGTCTTTTGTGTTCCTTTTAGAGTGTGTGTCTGTGTTACATGCTGCTTAGTAATCCCTACCTGAGCTCAGAATCCAAAACCGTGTAGCATTTAGGTACAGACTTCGTAACCCTTTGCTACGGATTCTACGCCGTAGCGTCAACAAGCGCTACGCTTCGTAGAAAGAAAAACCAAACCTGCTACGAATCAGACTTTAAGTTTTTATTTTAAAACTGTTTACTATATATTGTTTTTTTTTTTACTTCGCTGTACTAGACAATGTTGTTATAAATTTTTTAAAGGCCCATCATAAACAAAGTGACCTAGATCAACAAGTGGGCGCTATCAAATAAAGCTGAACGTACACTGGCCGATCGGGTAAAGCTAAAAATAGTGTCACCGTAGCAACAAGTTGCCCTAGTCGGGTAGGCGCGGCAACTACGACCACCATTAGTTTATTGGCTTATTAGCCGAGCCGAATTGGTCTATTACTGTTATATTTACCCTGTAAATGTACTAGCCTTATGTGTATACAGAGCTATTTGATTTTTTGCGAGCATTATAGGTAGGTACGTAGTATGTTTTTGAATCTTTTCCGTCAAATTATGTGTTGTTTGTGATCATTGCTGCTTTTGTTAGAAATATTATTTATAAATACATACATGGGTACATACATACATATTTACACGCCCCTTATTATCCCAAATGAGGTAGGCAGAGCGTAAACAACCTAAATAAAGGTGTTCCGCCGCGTCTGACAAGTTTTGAGGGTTATTCCAGAAAGATCTGTATGTTTTTTACAGCATGCCCGGGAGAAGATGCAGCTGGCACATTCTATGTTTTTCTATCTCTCCCAGTCCAGCATGAAAGTCGTATAAATAATTAATATAATTAAATATAAATTATTCTTTCGTATAGGATATAAAATATTCTTTCGTATAGGATGTGTTGTGACTCTAAAGTAACAGAACGTACAACAGCTGTAATTACAGGTTTCAGGGAATATCCTTGACTCTGTTTACATGTTCTCTCTGGCAATTCACTTCGTTGTTTATCAACTTCTGATATAAAAAAATAATTCAAAAAATCTGAACCATTCGTTCGATTCGCAAACACAGGTGGCGCTCGGATGGAATCCTGAACAGAACAAGCCTCATGTCGAATGCAAATCAATTCGCATCCGAATGGCCTCTTTACATTTGTTGCTAGTGAATTTATTTAAAAAATACGTATGCCATGTAACATTGTTTTTTACGTGTAAACGTTTTGTACTCGTAGACTATAAAAGTACCTCAAGTCTTCAAAAAACGTGTTTAGTTCATGATATCAAAACCAGTTTTGTATAGGTAGGTAAAAAAAATTTATAAATTACATGTTTTAAAAAAAAATTGTTTTCATAGTAGGTTGGTAGGTAAGTTTAAGTACCCTCTAAATTTAGTACGTACGTACCTATTATAATATTCTTTGCTCGATTCTTTTAAAGTCAAATATTTAATATGAATGAATAATCCCACAATTAATTATATTATCCAACTTGTACTACCTACTCATATCACCCCATACATAAAAAGCAACCCGTTTTTTAAATATTAATGTCTGTGAGATACGAAAGGCCCCTAGTTATAATACCCAGATATAGAGATACAATGATTTATTATGACTTAATTACCTGATAGCGTGCTAATTGTCCTGTTCTGGCAATTCGTAAAATATTGTAAGATATACGTTTATGTAAGACTATGATACTGTAATATCAAAATACAATTACGTACAAACGCAAAATATGTCGCATATTACTACATACTTTATTTTATAATAATAACATATGTAGAAGGGAAGACTGGCGATCATTACACTTAAGAGTCAAACTCTTAAGATCATCATCATAAAAGCAGCTGAAGACGGAGCTGAGTGGCGTGCCATGGGATAGGCCTATGTCCAGCAGTGGACTGATACAGGCTGATGATGATGATGTTTAAAAGATAAGCTAACGGGTTTTAAGAGCAGAGTTTTAAGTCTCTCACCGAAAGTAGTCCTATCACCGAAATTTGTATTTTTTTAAATTATTAGTACCTACTTCACGCTCTTATTGGCACTAAATAAGATCTTTTTCATTCACCAGTAGTTTCCTGAAGACCCTTTAAGCAAATAAGTCTTCCTACATCGGCACGTGGAAGACGATAAACCCATTTTTTCAATATCCCTTGATGTTTGCCGACACCACACAATGTTGGCCCAACCTCGCTCAATATTGGTTCGTATTCAAAGTCTTCAAGGGTTTCTGTGATAGGTATTACGTGCGTGTCTGAGATGTTTGGTTTTTTTTTTTTTAAGTAAGAGTACAATTTCTAAAGTGCCAGCTATTTTTTTATTTAGGATTAGGTACTGTAAAATTAAATTGAATTTTGTGGTGTCACCTAATAAGTGTAATTATACCACTATTTTACTCCTGTCACGTTTAAGCCCATCGAAGACTCGTAGCTATGAAGAGATCTCAGGATAGAGCAATATTATGTATGGATTTGACAGGCCGTTTGGACTAAAATTACATTTCCACAACGAACTCAAACTCGCTGTCAGTCTCAAGGGCTGAAGCCACCCGTAATATGGCACATTCTTAAAAGTTCTTCTTTTGTCATAAAGAATATGAATTACATATACATGGTGTTAATTTAATTGCGTGCCATAGCTTAGGGGGTGTTTCAGTAACGTTAAAGGAGCATATAAAAAAAACATCTCAGATTATCAATAAACCAAAAGTCGGAATTTATTATGATTCCAAGAGATGCGCTGTCTTTCGCACTATAACAGAGCTCGCGCGCGATTGGTTAAAGCACGAGAGCTAGACGCAACTCTGGGAATCATTATGAAAACCTACCGACTTTTGTCTTATTTATTTTTTGAGTCATGTTTTTAATATTTTTATAGGCTCCTTTACGTTACTGAAACACCCTCTAAGCTATGGCACGCAATTAAATTAACACCCTGTATTCTTACAAACATAGATACAATATACATATTTCAAAGATATTGGATTCGAAAAATACCTGTACTTAGGACGCTGTTGTGCAATTTCGCAAAGTGATTTGAAGGACTTAAGTTGGCTGAAGGGGATTTAGCCATGCCGCTTCACCTTCTCCTTTTAACTGCAAAAGAATAAGTAAACGAGCTTAGAGCTGGGAAAAACGATATCGATATAATTATTTACACGCAGGTACTTCATTTAAATAATAAAACCGCCTGCAGACGATAAATCTAAGTAGGCATACATTTTTTCTTATTTGTTTTTAGGGCGTGTGAATACCTAAAGGTAGAATTTAATTTTAACATTCACATAATATTTACTAAGGATTCAAACAATGTTTTATTTATAGAGAGCGAAGCAGCACGAGAGTACCACCTCTTTTGTTAAAACAATTTCGGCTCATTTCTATTCTCCTATCTGTATCTTATCTTTGAACTGTGATTTATTAGATTTCAAAATAATCACTCGGCAGCCCTATCCCCACTAAGCAGTATTCCAGTGTAATCGATTTTGTAATATTTGTGGTGAAATATTTATCTCTGCGATGTCGATAAAATGCGGTTAAGCGGGCGCTCCACAACACTGGCTGGCACGCTGCCAGGCCGGGGCTTTCTCACCATTTAATGCGAATTTTCGCAAAATTTTAGACTATTTTTTTTTCTTCGACGGCAGTATTAAGCATTTATGTTATGTTTACTAACTTGCTGAAGCCTAAAAATTCTTGTAGCAGAATTTTAACTTCGCAAAGTCGCAAATAAACATTCTTACGTGTTACTTTCTGTGTAGTTGGTCTTATTATTTTTATTTTATAAAATAATTTCCATTGCCCTCTTTTTCAGTATTCATTTATATCCTTCGTGTTTACCAAAAATATATTAATACTTAGATTTTATTTTAATTATTATTTTTCTTTTTTCAGGTAAGTATCATCGAGATGCCAGAATATGCCGAACGGATACCGTATGTTTAAATAAATTTCCTTGTAAGGTAAAGAGGGGGAAAAACACACACATTACTAACATGACATATCTTGTCTAATGCAATGATTACATAAAGAAAAAAATACGAAGAATTTTCTCGAGGCATCCCATTAAATTTGGGGAACTTGTAGCATTTTTTTTAAAATAGGTACCTATGTTGTTCTTTCCAGAAAAATCGGAAAATGCTCGTGAAATATGATTAAATAAATACGAGTATGATATTGCAGGAAATGTTTCGAATTGGATATGTAGTACCTACATTTGTAAATACGTAGGTAACTATACATCTAGCATTTGTTTTCAAACGCAATGAAACTTTATATGTCATTCTTCCTCTTCCTACAAAATGTAAACGAATCTTTGACACCGTTTTCTTTACAACATTGTCCTTTGATCTCCTTGGACGACAATAAAATGGAAAGTCTCAGCAGCAATTGCGAGGAACCCATGGCTCTGATTTTGACCCTCCCGTTTTCCGCTCGACTTACTTTAACATGTTGAATTCTGGGCTGTGAATTGTCGCCATTTCACATACTTATTATAGGCCTATATACTAACCATATATATATTATGCATCCATATGCATAGCGAACAGTGTCGTTTTTGCCACATCGGTTTTACATTGA